>OU696590.1:4699051-4874051 GCA_916048095.2 Sacculina carcini
GAACAATCACTGACAATCATAAACAATCACTGACAATCATAAACAATCACTGACAATCTTGAACAATCACTGACAATCTTGAAAAATCATTGAAAATCTTGAACAATCACTGACAATCTTGAACAATCACTGACAATCTTGATCAATCACTAACATTTGCTGTCAAACAATGCAAGACAATAGAAGACGAGCGGTCACCTCCTGGCCGGTGAGAAAGAGCAAAATGTCGCCCTCCACCTCCTCGCACATGTGAATCTGTACCACAGTGCGGATGGCAGCCTCCAGATAGTCGCGCTCCGGCTCGGGCGTGTAGAAAATCTCGACCGGGTGCGTGCGGCCTGGCACATTCATCAGCGGCGCCTTGTCAAAGTACAGCTGGAACTTGCCAGCGTCGAGCGTGGCCGACATGATGACAATCTTGAGATCGGGCCGCTGTTTGGTCACCTCCTTGATCACACCCATCAGAATATCGGTGGCCAGCGTGCGCTCGTGTGCCTCGTCCAGCAACAATACCTGCACACACACACAAACACACAGACACACATTCAAGTGTTATTATGAAAACTGTGCGTCCAAAGCGTTCACTCGACAGAATATGTGATTGTATATTGTTATATTGATTACTAAGTTGATGTATTTTCTGGCAAAACATTATTTAATTGAGCACACACATAAAACACAATAGGAGAAAATAAACACAAACATAAATATCATTCATATCAAATAGCTGAGCAAAACACAGACTTTTAGCGAAACATACAACCAGCAGACAGACATACAAACAAACGATCGATCGGCCAGACAGGCAAGCAGGAAAGATAGCAGGAAAGCAGGGAAAATACCTGATAATTTTCCAGCATCGGATCCGACATGGCCTCGCGCAACAACATGCCGTCGGTCATGTACTTGAGCAGCGTCTTATGTGACGAGCAGTCCTCGAAACGAATCGAATAGCCGACCTCCTGGCCGATACCGACGTCCATCTCGTCGGCCACGCGCTGAGCCACCGACATGGCGGCCACTCGGCGCGGCTGTGTGCACGCCACACCGCGCTTGCCCTTCGACCGGGTCCAGTGTACACACCTGCCACACGCACACACACTCACACACATGCGGAAAATGAAGAAATTTACACACATACACACACATACACACAAACGAGTATAAACAGACAGATAAACACACACGCCAATCAAGTCTGACTCGCTGGTTGAGCGTACTTCAGTCAGCTGTGAGGTCCTTATCAGACACACACACACACAGACAAGTGATGTTTGTGAGTGCTCATTTTCGCTGCCCTGACTACCCCTACCCCCCAACTTCCAGAGGGGGGCATGACAGACAGCCGCCACACACTGACCACTGAGGAATCTGCGTGGTTTTGCCGGAGCCGGTCTCGCCGACCAGCACTATCGACTGGTGGTCGTCGAGCAGCTGCAGAAACTTGTCCTTGTACTCGAACACGGGCAGGCCGATGCGCTTGCGGAACAGCTGATAGTAGCGCTGTGTGTACGGCACGCCATTGAGCGGGTTATTCTGCGTGGCCGGCACGGAGCGTGCCAGCTCGCTCTCGCCTCCTCCGTCCGTGTTGCCAGCCGCACTGGCAGCACTGCCCTCACGCCTGCCACGCGCCACCATAATTCACCCACACACACACACATATACAAGTAAGAATGGCAGCAAATTGGTTCGGCCAAGTTGATTTTAGATGGGATAAACTCGTCCAGTAGCATTGAACGCAAAATCAAAGACGATTTCACCGCGCACATGGTACACATATGTAACAGTTGTTTCATAAGTTGTTTCAGGAATATAACATACTAAAAAATAATAACACTGAAAAATTGTACCACCAAAACCCGGAGTAACACGAGTGCAACAAAAACATCACATCTATTGAGCAAATACGCCACTACAACTTGATGAGGGATGCAGGGAAACAGCTGATGCACAGGATACACAGGATACCACCTTGACTTCTGGAGGTTTAATACAATGTTCACGTTAAAGTACAAGAGAGTGTGTGTGTGTATGTGTGTGTTTGTGTGTGTATGTGTGTATGTGTGTATGTATGTACGTGTTCCGTGCAAAATAACCTAATTTTGCTAGTGACGGGCTCATCAACGCCCAGACGTCGTTTCTGTTTGGAAGACATGAGCACAAAGGTTGCTGCTAGGATGATACAAGTTCACTTCAAGCAAAGCCGGCGAGAACAAGCCAACATTAAAAGCAGTGATGACACCCTGCGAAAACACAATTGGTTTCAAAATATTATTCAAGTCAGAGAAAATAATTACCATATATTGTTCAATATAAAATATATAAAAAGTATGCTAAGCATAAATACAATAAGCTAAGAAAATAGTGCAATCAAAATGCTGAAAACAAGCATTTCTCCAGTTGCCTCATGTATCGGGCAGTATTCAAGAGTACTCAAGTTTACTAGTACAGTCGAAGCTGCTTAATGCAAGGGACCCTCGGGACCTGCAAACATCGATCTATGACATTTACCGAACTCAACCTTTTTGGGCCATTTTCGGCTCCAAACTTGTGTTTATGAGTGGGTAAATTTTTACGAGCATCAGAAATGTAAAAAATGTACAGCACATAGCGGATATAGCGTGCAATTTTGAGAGGGCTGAATTATGTATCAGTGACTAGGCAGCGTGTGAAGGTCAAAGCTCAGGGCATTTTTCAATGCTGTATACATACATTTAAACACACACACACACACACACACACACACACACACACAGACACACACACACACACACACACACACACACACACACACACAATATAATGTGCGAATACGCTTTGTGATAATGCTTATATCAACAAATTCTAAAGAAATATATTCTTGATTTCCTTCAGTGAAGCTCTTAGTTAGGAGTTGGTGCAAATATTAGGGGGGGAGCTTCAGCCCCTGAGCCCCCCTCTGGATCCGCCAGTGGTCATTGTTTAATGAAGAAATCGTGAATAAAAGTTTGTTTGCCAAGCAAGTTTTTCTCTATTTTTCCCTCCTGTCAGTGCCTGATCGCTGCTGAACGCCCAGTGCCAAAAATCCGCAAAATTAGTATCCAAATAGGTGCGAATGACACCCATGGCCGCATGCGCTTCCTTCGCGGTGTAGGGTAACACGTCATTCCCACTGGCACCATCAGCCGCCCCGTCATCATCTCCGTCATCACCTCCTTTGCCCCTCACTGCGCTGATGACCTCAGCATCACTCAGCGCGCCGTAGCACTCCACTTCTGCATTCAACGCCTCATCCACCTCTGCAAGATTGCTCGCTTTCTGGCGCTTCCGACTCAGATTGCTGCTGGTCACCGCAATGCCTCGAATTTCTCTTTCTTCCCGATTTATTAAATTATAGATCATATAACTTTTTAGTAAGATTATCAATTCATCTTGTAGCTTGAACTCAGTACGCTTTCCCATCACAGCTGCCACAATCACTACGCGCAAAGAATGAATATGCTCTTGACTGACTGGGCAAACACACAAAAACATGGACTGGCTGATCACAAGGGTATGACAATAACCGATGTCATTTTTATAGACAAATATACGGGACCACAAAAAGTATGACATTAACCGAACTATGAAATTAACCACCTTGCGTAACCTTACGGCGTTACTGGACGCAGGACTAGTCGGCCTCTATGCCCAGATCTTCATCACAGTAAGAATCGTGTTGACGAGTGGAGGCAATAAATTTCGCCACGGGATCATGTCTAATTTCTTGTTTGCATCACCACTTATCTAATCGTCTTTCAAAGGATAGGATATTTGGAGCTTCTAAAATATTATTCGGCAACTATTCCACACATCCACTACCCTGACGGAAAAAGGCTTTTACCGCCTTCTAGTGCGACATATAGTCATTAATTACATTCACACAATTTCCTCGATTCACTCCTTCATGTTTCTCAAATCGCATATTCACTTCCTTGTCAAATTTGTTATTCATGATTTTATACATCTCGATCATGTCTCCTCTCATTCTCCTATACAACATGGTAGGCAGCTGCAGCAATCGTAACCTTTCTTGGTATGTCATATCATGTAAACCAGGAATATCCTTAGATGCTCTCCTTAAGACATTTTCAATTGTAGTTATATCCTTTTTCAGGTACGCCTGCCTGACCGTATTCCAGGTGAGGCCTCACTATAGCTTTGAAAAGTCGACGGAACGTTGGAATGTCCAGATGTTAGAACGTTCGTCTTATCAGACCCATTATCTGGTTAGCTTTAGTACTCTGGATATGGGCTGAGAAAGAAAGGTGTTCATCAGTCACGATTCCCAGGTCCTTTTCAACTTTGACTTGCTGTATGTCAGCTTGTCCTCATTATTTCCGAGGTGATATATTGTCAATAAATGTGAACGATACTTGCTGTGGATTTTCAAGTATTAACATTTGTCAGGGTTAAATGGTAGTTGATTTTCTACAGACCATTTTTGAAGTTGATTCAAATCTTCCTGGAGCATCGTACAATCTTGCTGTGAATCAATCCGCCTAAATATCTTTGTGTCATCCGCAAACATATATATCCTCGACTGAACATTACAAGGTAATTCGTTGATGAATAAAACGAAGAGAATTGGCCCCAATACTCCGCCCTGTTGCACGCCACTCTGCACTTGTTGCCATCCTGAATATTCCCCACATATGTGCACTCTTTGTTTTATTCCCACCAAGAACGATGATATACATTTCAATACCTGTCCAGTTATACCGTATTCTTCCAGTGTTTGTAGCAATCTATGATGTGGAACTTTATCGAAGGCTTTTTGGAAATCCATGTAGCCAACATTCGTATCACATCCTTCATCCAGTGCTGTAGTCCATTCTTCCACAACATTCAACATCTGCATAACCGTTGACCTTCTCGTGAGGAAACCATACTGTTCCGAGGAAATAATTCCCAGTGTTTTCACATGGTCTAGAATATGAGTACGAATGATTTTTTCCATGATCTTACAAACAACACTGGTTAAACTTACCGGTCGATAGTTACTCGGGTCACATTTATTGCCTTTTTGAAAATTGCGCTGATGTTTACCCACTTCCAGTCAATTGGTATTTCACCTGTTACAAGAATCGCCTTGAAAATATCGGTAATGACTTCACATATTTCCTCTCTAAGTTCTTTCAACACTCTGGGAAGAAGTGCATCAGGACCCGGAGATTTGTCAGTTTTTCAGTCCATTAACCATTATGACCATTAAGCGGTCTCTGTTCCTGTGTAAAACATAGGGCCGATGTTTGGTATCTCACGACGGTATGACATTAAGCGGTTTCGACTGTACTACGTAAGTTTACCAGCATTCCAGTAAGATCCAGCACGTGTCACGTAAAAAATTCGATTTCTCAAGGTCAATATACCACCCCATATCAGCAGTATGTCCTTACTTTACATTCAAGCAATATTACCCAAGCAAACACAACCTTAATAATTATACACACTAAATCGGTGATACAACGCCGCACAACTTCAAGCGCAGCACATAGAGCACGCTAGCCACATTTGTAGCATTCACAAAGTTACTACTACACCCAATTTTAACAATGAGTCAATATTCGGGATATTAAATAGAAAATTGCAGTATGTCATTTCATACAACCAACATACAAAACAATAATTGGTTTTGTTTCGTTGACTACATGGTGCTTTTGAAAATAATACATTTTTTTAATTCTTGTAGTGACTACCAAGTTTCCTCTATTCCAGTATTGGAGCATGTCAGATCAGGCCATAAATAGCTTTAATATGAACCAGTTTCAATTACTAGTTCCTGCTGACCAGACTAGTTATAGTGCACGCATAACTATTCAAGTGGTAAAAGAGAATTATTTCGAGAAAATTATATTTCCTTCAAAAACAATCTTCCATATGAGCTTTCATCAAATTTGTGCAGAAATAGCAAACGTAAAAAAGCACGCGAGGCATGCACATGCAAACACAACAATGTACACTGTCATATAGGAGCCAACGTTTTGAGAGTGTAACGCTCCAAAAACGCAGAAGCGAAGAGGATGTCACGTTGCTAAATTACAACCTGCCATAATAGCCACGATAATAATAGCCACGACGAAATAGCCACAATATAAGTGTGTCTATCGACGCAGTCCCACAATTTCCGCTCGACCAAGCATCGATCAAACGATCTCCCGTATTGCACAGAAGTTCCACACCACAACACCACGGAGTACATAATACGCGTTTGATAGTCTTAAGAAAAGATTCAATAATATTTAACTTCAAAATATACAAAAAAACACGATTATTCTAGCTGCTTGGAGGTTTTCACGCTGTAAAAAACAAGGCATTCGCAAAGTTCGCAGAGTCAAATAGACAAACACACATTCAATGATGAAAGCACAAAGCCAGCCCCGTTATATCACAATCCAACGCCAGCTGCTAAAACATGACACACGTCTGAAACATTATATTTGCACAAGATGGGCCGTTGATGTCAGACGAGAGTGCTCACTTGAGCCCGCGGATGTGGCGATTTCGGCGCATCAGCCGCCAGCTGCTCGACACGAGACGCCCGCTGTAAAGCTGCCAACCATCTGGAAGCACCAATAAAACAGATATAAAAAATCGGGCAAATGCATTAGCATATCACAATCTCCTTGGATTTAAACACATCAACACCCAACTGCAGATATTTGCGTGAAACCCTCATAAATATCATTTAAAACAGTAAATACTTGCCAACTTAAATAAATGTGTAATTCGCCGTAAATTCTGTATCTTCTCCAGCAAGAAGTCATGACGCAACGAAAAACTTGCAGCCTGGATGTTAGCTCAAGTTTGAACTCTTCCAATCAAATATCAACGTACAAAAACCCGACCACTGGTACAGCCTGCATCTAAAAACCTCCACGTGTACATCAACGCACCACATTACAAAAACATACACACACACACACACACACACACACACACACACACACACACACACACACACACACACACAGCGACGCACCGAGACACACACACACACACAGCGACGCACCGAGACACTTGGTCGCGACTATCAGCGGTCAACAAGTAGCTGCGTCCGGCGCGTGAAAACTTCAACTGCCGCTCCTTGCCTCCGCCGCCACTGTTGGTATCAGGCGTCGCGTCGCTGCCGAGCCAGGAGACACTGGCGCCCGGACACGGACACGCCGTGAGCGCCGCAGTCGCGTCGGCGTCCACGTACGAGTAGAGGATATGCGAGCTGCGCAGACACAGCCAGCGACGCTCACCAGCGCCGCCGCCGCCGCCGCGGGTGCATCTGATATGCAGCCAGCCACTGATCACCGCCGACTCACTGGCTCCAATCTGACACACACACACAAAGCATACGTGACAGCAACTAACACCGGAGCTTTTGCGTGTCTGTGTGTATGTTCGTGGACATGTGTGTGTGTGTGTGTGTGTGTGCTGTGTGTGTGTGTGTGTACTGTGTGTGTGTGTGTGTGTGTGTGTGTGTGTGTGTGTGTGTGTGTGTGTGTGTGTGTGTGTGTGTGTGTGTGTGTGTGTGTGTGTGTGTGTGTGTGTGTGTGTGTGTGTGTGTGTGTGTGTGTGTGTGTGTGTGTGTGTGTGTGTGTGTGTGTGTGTGTGTGTGTGTGTGTGTGTGTGTGTGTGTGTGTGTGTGTGTGTGTGTGTGTGTTGACTCTTGTTTGAGAGATTGTCCTGTGCGGATGTGTTTTCGTGTTGCTCCTGCTATTTGCGTTTTCGTGGTGTTCAGTGTTGTGATCGTGGTTAAGGATTTCGCGGCTAGGTGCTATTTTGTGCCTGGTCCGACCCTTCGTGTGTGTGTGTGTGTGTGTGTGTGTGTGTGTGTGTGTGTGCGTGTGTGTTCAAACACCGGCCGGCGTCTCTGTGCGTGGGTCGTGTGTTTGTATGCGCGTCTGCCCGCCCGACCCTTCCTGCGTGTGAGAGTGCGTGTGTGTGAGCGTTCGTGTGTGTGTGCGTGTGTTTGTATGCGCGTCTGCCTGTGATTCGCCTTGATCGGTGATTTTATCGCACTCGTAATGAGTGTGGTAAACAAACCAACCGGACTCCAGCCCTCCCGTGCTGCCTCCCCTCCTGCCGGCACCAGCTGTGGCGTGTGCAAAATGGCTGTCTCTGTCTCGGCACTGTGCTGCTCAAAATGCAGCAAATATGTGCATGTGAAATGTTCACGTCTGCCCAGATACGTCGTGATGAATTTCTTCACGACAAGATGCGCTTTCACTTGTGAGAGCTGCATTCTGGCTCGCGACTCGAACACAGCCGAGATGCGCGCATGGCTTGACAGTGTTTTTCACTCGTCACCCTCCGCCAAAGCCGATGAATGCCCACTTGACAAGCCCGCTGACAGTCAGTCACTGCAAGATCTGACTAAGACTGTCAATGAAATCAAGCAGCAGCTTCAACTGGTCTGCAAGCAAAAACTCTCGTCTCCGCTTCTTCCTACGCCGCCATCTCTCATGCCAACTCCTCCATCTCTCATGCCAACTCCCACATCTCTCCTGCCAACTCCGACATCGTGTGCGGTGCAGCAACCGCGCACATATTCGCAAGCAGTATCCCGCGAGATCATTGTGAAGTCTTCCGATGAAGTCGCGGTGGATTCCAAGCGCGTGTCAGAGGCACTTCAATCTGTACCAGTGCTGGCTATGACGACCACCAAGCGTGGTGCTGTCAAGGTGAAGTTGCCAGACAGCAAGACTGCTGGTCACGCCTTGAAGGCAATCAAACATGTGGCCCATCTGAAAACGTCCTGCCCTGGAAAAGTTCTGCCCAAGTTGACAATCACTTCTGTCAGCTCTGATATTGCCAACGACAACATCACCGAATTTGTCAGCAGAAAAAACAGCCAGGTCAAAGCTGCAATCAACCGCGCAGCTGATTTTCGTGTGCTGTTTTCAAAGAAGTCGTCGGAGCACACCAAAACAGTTGTTGTGGCTGTCTCCCCTACAATCCGTGACATCATCATGAAGTCCGGATTCGTCTACTTGGGCGACAGCAGATGCCTTGTATACGATCGCTTCTGGGTCACGCGTTGCATCAAATGTCAGCGACATGGCCATAAGTCTGACAAGTGTAGAGCCCAGGAGGCCACTTGTGGGTGGTGTGCTGGAAAGCACACTACCAAGTCGTGCCCGGCGAAGAATGCCCGCAAGTGTATCAACTGTGCACGTGCGGGTCGTGCGAACGTCGGCCACACTTCATTCGACCCGTCGTGTCCTTGCTTCACGTCATCGAGGACTCATCTGATCAGCCGCACTCAGACCGTCGAGGATTCCAACTCGGAAAACTAGATGTGACCTCCGGCCTGACTGATTGTGCTCAGCAGTCGACTTCGGAAAGAGATGCTGGATCTTCAGTTCTGCTTCCTTCAATCAGCAATTCATCCGCTGATAAGTGTCTTTCTTCTCTCTCTGATTCATTTTCTATTAATCCTCGTTCTAAATGTATTAATGCAATTGGTTTATTAAAATGTGCTTTCTTGAATTTCAGGTCTATTAGGTCTAAAATATCACTTTTTGCGTCCATCCTTCCTAAGTATGATATTTTTCTGGTTATTGAATCGTGGCTCTCTGTTGCTGAAATATCCTCCTTTGACCGCTCTCTTCCTGCTGGTTACTCAGCTTTTCATAAATGTCGCCCTTTGAATGCCACTAATTCTACTAAGTGCTCTGGCGGTGGTGTTTCTTTTGTCTATAATTCTAGCATCATTAATGCCTATCTATGTAGTGTAGAAATTCCTATTAAGTCATTTGAATACATCTGTTGTAAAGTAATAGGTAAAACTACTCTGCCTGTATGTATTGTCAACATTTACCGTCTTAATTCTTTCTCTTCCTCAATTTTTCTTGATGAGTTTTCTTCTCTTATAGACACACTTCTTCCAATTTTCTCTTCTAGGATAGTGATTTGTGGTGACTTCAACCTTTGGGTTGACGCGCCCCATCTCAAGTCTTGTTCTTCTATGTTTTTACAATTAATCGATTCACTAGGTCTTCGTAATCATATATGCTGCCCTACTCATGTTCACGGTCACACACTTGATCTCCTCCTTTCTTTCTCCGATTCTACTATTCTTATTAGAGATCTCACTGTTTTTCCTATTGATTCCTTCATTTCTGATCATTCATTAGTTGAATTTTCTGCCCGCCTCCCTATCACTTACAAATCTCCCAAACTTATTAGTTTCTCGGATTATCGTAACGCTGATTTGGACTCTCTTTATGTCAATATGCATTTGTCTTTTGCTACTGAATATTTCGTTCATATACCACCTAATTCTCTCTTAGGATACTTCAACTCATCCCTCGATTCTCTCAAATCAACCTTTATTCCTGTTAAAGTCTTCCGTTCCACTAATACTCGCTGTCCTTGGTTTAACTCTGATATTAAAAATTCAAAAACCTCCCTGCGTCGTCTTGAACGCCAATGGCGTCGTCTCAGGACTGACTCTTCGTGGCAATATTTCTGTTCTGCCCGCCGTCATCATCATCTTCTTTGTGATTCCGCCAAAAAATCTTACTATAATTCTAAAATTTCTTCCTGTCTCAACTCTAAGAAACTTTGGAAGCTTTTTGACAGTCTTTTAGGTAATTCCCGAAGTCTTGTTTTCCCAGATTCTGCCTCTAATCAGTTACCTTCTATATTTATGAATTTCTTCCAGTCTAAAATCGATAAGATTCGCTGCTTGTTCCCTGCTGCTCTACCATTATCCTCTCCGCCCTTACCCTCCTCTGTTTTTCACTCTTTTACTTTAGTTACCCTTTCTGACTGTAGAACTATTTTAAGGCATGTTAAAATCCAATCTTCATCTCTCGACCCCATTGATCTTTCCAGGATTCCTCACTCCATTGAATTGCTCCTTCCTTTCTTATCTAATTTCATCAATGCTTCTTTCACTCTTGGGGAATTTCTTGCATCTAAAACTGCCAGTATTCTCCCTATACTTAAGAAATCTGATCTGGATGCTAACACGCTTTCTAACTATCGACCAATCTCTAGAATTCCTTGGCTGTCTAAGGTTCTTGAAATGGCTGCATACATACAGATATCTGAATATCTTGAATCTAACAATTTGTTTCTTCCTGAGCAGTCTGGCTTCCGTCACTTTCATTCTGCAGAAACTTCTCTAATTTTTCTCTATGATTGTATTCTCAAATCTACTCTCTCTGGTAATGATGTTCTACTTATACAACTAGACTTCTCTGCTGCATTTGACACTGTTAATCATCTGCTTCTTATTGATACTCTGTTAGATTTAGGCATTAGCGACACAGCTCTCTCTTTCTTTCGCTCTTATCTTTCTGATAGACTTCAGTTTGTTTCTACCTCTGCTGATTCTTGTAGTGAGTCTTGCCCACTAACTTGTGGTGTACCTCAAGGCTCTGTCTTAGGTCCTCTCCTCTTCAATATGTATCTTACCTCTGTAGGGAAAGTTCTTCGTCGTCACGATGTGTCCTTCCAAATATTCGCTGACGACATTCAAATCCTTCTCTCGTCTGAGTCTATTTCTCACTCTTCAGTCAGTACCATCCTATCTGATATAGAAAGATGGGCGTTCACTCGTCATCTCAAACTTAATCCTGATAAGACTAAGTATATTCTCTTTCCATCTTCTAATAGTACTACTTCTCTTAGTATACCTCTATCCTGCTCTGTACGTAGTCTTGGTATCATTCTCGATAGCTCTCTTTCTTTTGATTCACAAATCTCTGACATTACCAGGTACTGTAACTTTCAACTAAGGCGTATCTATTCCATTCGTAGATATATAACTATCTCTGCTGCCTTTAAGTTAGCCAACTCATTCATCTTTAGCAAAGTTCAGTATTGCTGTTCTCTTCTACTATCTCTCAACCACCGCCAGCTTAGGAAACTTCAATCTATTATTAATAAAGCATGTCGTATGATATTTAATCTTCCTTCGGGCTCTCATGTTTCTTCTTCTTTACAAAAACTTAGGTTACTTCCCATTAAGGCTCTTGTTGAGTATCGTATTTGTTTAATTATTCATTCAGCTCTTCATCTTCGTAAGCCTGCGTATCTGTTTGACCTCCTCTCTTATAAAACCTCATCTCTTTCTCTTAGGTCTTCTAACGATCCTTTTCTACTAGTTGAACCATCCTTTCCTTCTAGGCATTCTCACTACAATCGTTGTTTCTCTATCTTAGGACCTCGTATCTACAATAGGCTATCTCCCTCAATACGCTCAATCAAATCTCTATCTCTTTTAAAAAAACATAGTAAAAATTTCTTTCTCACTAAGTCTTATTACTGTCTTAATAATATTGTATATATTAGTACTGAATATAAGGTCTGATTGTTTCCTAATTCTGTCTTCTATGTGTATGTGCTTCATGCGTGTTTTCCGTTCTTGTGTCTGTATGTTTCTCCATTGTATGCTGTATGTGTGTTGTGTTGAGCTCTGTTATCTGTGTTTGTGTGTCTGTTGTGTTGTGTTCTCTGTCTATTTGTTTGAGTGTATGTCTTTGTGTGTCTGTTATGATGTGTTTTCTGGTTTGTATTTGTGTCTCCATTGTGTTGTGATTTGTCAATCTGAGTGTATGTCGTTGTATGTTTGCTGTGTTGTCTTAATGTGTTGTATGTTGTGTTGTCTTCTGTGCTGTATGTCTGCTGTACTATCTTATTCAATATGTATGTGTGTGTGCGTGTGTATTTTTGTGTTTCGGAGTATGTAAACGTGAGTGTATGTTTGTGTTTGTGCGTATATGTACTTGTCTGTTTTGTGTGTGTGTGTGTGTGTGTGTGTGTGTGTGTGTAGGTGAGTGTGTGTGTTCGTGATTGTGTATGTGTATGACTCTTGTGCTTGAGTGTGTGTGTGTGTGTGTGTGTGTGTGTGTGTGTGTGTGTGTGTGTGTGTGTGTGTGTGTGTGTGTGTGTGAGCGCTTTTGAGACCCTCGGGTGAAAAGCGCGATATAAATGTCTTGATGTAATGTAATGTAATGTAATGTGTGTGTGTGTGTGTGTGTGTGTGTGTGTGTGTGTGTGTGTGTGTGTGTGTGTGTGTGTGTGTGTGTGTGTGTGTGTGTGTGTGTGTGTGTGTGTGTGTGTGTGTGTGTGTGTGTGTGTGTGTGTGTGTGTGTGTGTGTGTGTGTGTGTGTGTGTGTGTGTGTGTGTGTGTGTGTGTGTGTGTGTGTGTGTGTGTGTGTGTGTGTGTGTGTGTGTGTGTGTGTGTGTGTGTGTGTGTGTGTGTGTGTGTGTGTGTGTGTGTGTGTGTGTGTGTGTGTGTGTGTGTGTGTGTGTGTGTGTGTGTGTGTGTGTGTGTGTGTGTGTGTGTGTGTGTGTGTGTGTGTGTGTGTGTGTGTGTGTGTGTGTGTGTGTGTGTGTGTGTGTGTGTGTGTGAGTACTTCCACTAACTTGCGGTGTCCCTCAAGGCTATGTCTTAGGCCCTCTCCTCTTCAATATCTATCTAACCTCTGTAGGGAAAGTAATTCGACGTCACGATGTGTCATTTCAAATATTCGCTGATGACATTCAAATCCTTCTCTCGTCCGTGTCTATTTCTCGCTCTTCAGTCAGTTCTATTCTATCTGATATTGAACGTTGGGCATTCACTCGTCATCTCAAACTTAATCCTGATAAGACTAAGTATATTCTCTTTCCATCTTCTAATAGTACTACTTCTCTTAGTATACCTCTATCCTGCTCTGTACGTAGTCTTGGTATCATTTTTGATAGCTCTCTTTCTTTTGATCCACACATCTCTGACATTATTAGGTGCTGTAACTTTCAGCTCAGGCGTATCTATTCCATTCGTAGATATATAACTATTTCTGCTGCTTTCAAGTTAGCTAACTCATTCATCTTTAGCAAAGTTCAGTATTGCTGTTCTCTTCTACTATCACTCAACCACCGCCAGCTTAGGAAACTTCAATCTAAAATTAATCAAGCTTGTCGTATGATATTTAATCTTCCTTCGGGTTCTCATGTTTCTTCTTCTCTACACAAACTTAAGTTACTTCCAATCAAGGCTCTTATTGAGTATCGTATTTGTTTAATTATTCATTCAGCTCTTCATCTTCGTGAGCCTACGTATCTGTTTGACCTTCTGTCTTATAAAACCTCATCTCTTTCTCTTAGGTCTTCTAAGGATCATTTTCTACTAGTTGAACCTCCCTTTCCTTCTAGGCATTCTCACTACAATCGCTGTTTTTCTATCTTAGGACCTCGCATCTACAATAGGCTATCTCCCTCAATACGCTCAATCAAATCTATTTCTCTTTTAAAAAAACACACTATAATTTTTTTCCTAAGTAAGTCTTTTTACTGTCTTAATAATAATACGTATATTAGTAGTGATTACAAGGTCTGATAGTTTCCTCTTCTTGTCTACTAGGTCTAATATAAATTGTTTGTGTGTGCATCTATGTGTCTCTCTATCTTTTTTATGTATGTCTTCCCATTGTATGTTCTGTCTGTGTATTGTTCTGTGAGTTCCGCTATCTGTGTTTGTGTGTCCCTTTCTGTCTGTGTGTGTGTTGCGTTCAGTTTTGTTTGCATTAATGTGTCTATTGTTTTGTGTGTTGTCAATCTGAGCTTATGTCCTTGTATGACTGATGTGTTGTCTAAATGTGTTATCTGTTGTGTAGTTTTAATATGCTATCTGTAAACGTGAATGTATTGTTTATTTTGTGCGTTTATGTACTTATCTATTGTGTTTATGTGCGTGTGTGTGAGTGTCCTTGTCCCCCTCTCTCTTTTTTTCTCTTTGTGCGCGCGTATGTGTTTCCTGTTCTTGTGTATGTTTGTTGTCCCATTCTATGTCCTGTCTGTGTATTGTTGTGTGTTTTTTTGTTTTGTGGTTTGAGTTTCAATGTTTTCTTTCTGTCTGTGTGTTGGTATGTGTGTTGGTGTGTGTGATTGTGAATGTGTATGTACTTTGCTCGAGTGTGTGTGTGTGTGTGTGTGTGTGCAGCGCCTTAGAGACCCTCTAGGTGTAGGGCGCTATATAAATATCTTGATGTAATAATGTAATAATAATGTGTGTGTGTGTGTGTGTGTGTGTGTGTGTGTGTGTGTGTGTGTTGTGAGAGAATGATACAAGTTTTACATGACGATACAGTTTTAAATCCAGATGAATAAAACTACAAAGATACAAAATAAGAAAAAAATCGTATTTCCTACTAATATATACTGTTAGTTTTCCTATTACAAACGCATGATTTCCTTGGAAGAAAGAACATTTTCACTAATCGACACGATCCTCAAGGTCATCAGAAAATGTTCGATTCACAAAGTGGAAAACATGTTGCAAGAAATATGTTGTAAGTGCTTCTGCACCTGCAGAACGCTGTTTCCGTGCTTGTACGTGAGGTCCATGAGAGACGACGACTGTGTAGAGCTGCCAGAGCAGGCCGCCACCGACTTGGGCCGCGGCTTGTTGCCAGACCACTTGGCAACACCATTTTTCTTCTTACCACCGCCGCCGCCGTTCGTGCCGCTGTCAGCCGCCAGAAGATCGTGGCAGCGCACACACACGCGCAACAACTTGTCACCGCTGTACGGCAACGCCAGTTTATTAGGCGAACATTTGGCGCATACCACCTGTCAAAATTACGCACACACACACATGCATGCGCATATACAAATATGTGTGTGTACGTGCGTGCATGTGTGTACGTATGTGTTGCATGTATATTTGTGTATGTCTGTATGTATACCACACTTTTCACACTCACACCAAATACATGTGCGCATGCATACACGATGCACGTGATGTGTGTACTATTCTGTGATTTTGTAGTGTGTAAAAATTCAAGTAGATTTACAGTAACCGTTATTGTATTGAGCAAAGTCTGAAATTTGCATATTATTTTGCTCCGCATTAGAGACCTTATCATACTTATTAGATATGAAAAAAGATCCTTTGACTGATAACGCGTTTTTAATCCGCTGCCTCTTATAGTCCACAAAGAATTTCACGTCTGTGTAGACAAATGTGTGTGTGTGTGTGTGTGTGTGTGTGTGTGTGTGTGTGTGTGTGTGTGTGTAGTGTCGGTGACAGCACGCAGAACACACCGTGCCGCACGCGTGACACGAGTGTCGGCGCCGCACCACGCCGAACACTGCGCCACACTCGACACAGCGGACGACTGAATCAAGCCGCATCAGCTGCGGCCGCCGCCAGCCCAGCCTCGCTTCGTCGCCGTCTGCCTGCGACTGATGTTGTGATTGTTTGCTGCTGCTGTTGACGCTGTGGGCCAGCGTTGCTGCACTAGACGAGCCGCCAACAGACGGAGGATGGGAGCAGGGCCGCGAGGCAGAGCGACGCATCAGCGCCGTCATCGCCGAACAAATGGCGTCCAACCACTGGGTCTTCTGCTCGCCACTCCTACACACAGATACACACACACAGATACAGATACACATACACATACACACACACACATAATTCAAAATAAAATATGATACTTCAAAGATTATGACTATTCAATATTCAAAATAAAATGTGATACTTGGAAGGCAGGAATCACGAGTCTTTGACTCATTCCTGCGGAGTCAACTAGGCAAGAACAAGAACAAGATAGGTAAGAACATACAGATACACACACACACATACAGATACACACACACACACATACAGATACACACACACACACACATACAGATACACACGCACGCACACATACACACACACGCACGCACGCTCACAGACACATACACAGATATATATATATTCTCATTCAGACAAACGAGATTAAACTGGATTGCCGCTTTGCAGTTTTCAATCTTCTTCTTTGTCGTCTCGATCGCTCGTGCGAGTTTTTGATGATCGCTGTTGAGCTTGTGCAGTAATTCGCCGATGTGTAACGTTTCGGAGCAGCCGATCTCCATCCTCAGACAATGTGGTCAACTAAATGCCGTTTGTTTGTTGTCGAGTGTGTGTTTATATAGGTCGTCAATTATATGTGTTATTTTCACGCCTCGTGTATGCGCGCGGTGTGCGAAATTCGCACCTATGGTCGATGACGCCTATGGCTCACGCTACTGCGCGCCGCCGTTTGTGGCACCTCGCGCATGGGCGCGTCCAGCTCACTGCTTGATGGGGGTCTTTGGGTGGGGAGAAAACCATTTTCCTCCAATTGCACGTTGATTTTTGGGCGCATTGTTGTTATGTAAATTGCTTCCAAAAGTTTCAAGCGCCTGTTGTCAGTTTCGTGCGCCAATATATCTGTTCTTGCCACTATTTCTTCTCGACTAATCTTTGTGTTATGCGCCGATGCATTGTGGTTTTTGATATATATATATATATATATATATATATATATATATATATATATATATATATATATATATATATACACCCAAGCGCATACAAACATGAGCACATACAAATGGGAGAACATACACGTACACCGCCCGGAAGGGTCATCACTGCATCATATACTAACCTCCCCACCGCATGTGTATGTACGTAAGTGAGAGAGAGAGAGAGAGAAAGGGGACGGCTGCCTCACTCACTCTGTGTACAACTCGACGCGTCGCTCGGCGTTGACCACGTAGAACGTGTGCGGCACCAGCAGGTGGTCTCCTTCAAGCACGTGCGAGCTGTCCAGGTTGAAGCGGGCGCGCAGCCGATATGAGCCGGCCGTCGGCGGCGATGAAGCACCGACGCCACAGCCCCCGGCCGAGGCGGCTGTCGAAGCCGACGATGACGACGAAATGAGACGATTGTTGCGCGCCGAACACAGTAGCAGCATGTCGGTGAACTGGCGACAACATTAACGGTAATAACAACAACAATTAACATCATCCTTCTCTTCTGTCATATCAGAAAAAGTTGAACAACTCAATCGATGATACCTGTCCAGATTGTAATTCAGCACCACACACCATCACACACATCATGCAACACTGCACAGCACACACACAACTCAGACGCCAACACAAAAATAAATCCACCAGGGACCTGTGGAACAGCCCGGTCAGCGCCGTGTCTTTCCTGAAGAGCTCGAGGTTGCTCGGCCAAACAACCTGAGGAACGCCAACAATAACAACAACAACAACAACTTTGAACATTGACAACAGCGACATTAACGATAGATAACGTAACAAGTGTGTGTGTGTGTGTGTGTGTGTTTGTGTGTGTGTGTGTGTGTGTGTGTGTGTGTATGCAACACACGAATATATACGTACCACACAAACACATATATACCACCACAAACACACGCATATACATGTGTGCCACTAGCACATGTATGTATCAAAAACATACACACACACACATGCAGCAAACAAACACACACACACACACATAGATGTAGTAAGCATACACAAACACACATATGTACACACAATCAAACAAAATTACACACACACGCACGCAAACAAGCAGACAAACACACGCACACAATCAAACAAATACACACACACACACACATATATATATATATATATATATATATATAGGTAGGTAGGTATGGCCGTTGCCATACCACGCTGAAAGCACCTGATCCCGTCCGATCACAGTAGTTAAACACACACAATTACCAAACACACACACACACACACACACGTATGCAGAGCAGCTCACCAGAAACAGATGCCGTTGTTGATGGTCGCCGCTGCGTGCCGATATTTTGAGCAGCCGTTGCTGCAGCACCAGCTGACGAGCCGGCGAGACCAGCTCGACTGCGCCGCCCAGTTTCTGCTGGATCAGTAGCAGCTGGTGCAGGTTCTGCTCGCCGCGCATCACATCGTTGCTGTGCGCGGCCGCGCGTCTCACCAGCTCCAGCGCCTCTGTCAAACGCCACAACACACACACACACACACATACACACATGTACATGTGCATATATATGCATATATAGTATTTTCTCGTGAATAAAAGACGGTAAAATTGGTCCCATATTTCACTTTAAAAATAGGGGGTTTCGTATGCACGGAATAAAAATTTCAAGCGCCATTATGTAATGATAACTGATTAACATCTGATACAAGCATATATAAATTCAAAATTCATTTGTAGCTGATCATCTACTTTTCAGCAATTTTTAATGATTAACAGCTGATATTATTTAATTATTTCTATGATGAATAAAGCTATTCATTATTGAAGAACGTTTGCAGAATTTTGACTGAAAATTGAAGGGGTCTCTCATATACGGGAAAATACAGAGAAGCACACACACGCACATATATACATACACATATACATCAAAAACTCACACATATGTATAACACACACAAGCACAGTCACACACACACACACACACACACACACAAACAAACAAACACACATATATACACATCAACAACATTGACATATATCAAACACAAACACACACACACACACACACACACAGACACACACTAATTTGAGCAGGTGTGTGTGCATGACTATTTGGCAATCGCCAACACACCAACACAAACGAACGAAAACCCACATCGCAAATGACACACAAAGAGAGACAAACAGAGACAGAGAGAGAGTGTGAGGGGAGAAAGAGAGAGTAGTAGTGGGGGATGAGCTGACTGTTGGTGTTGTCGAGATCGGGAGAGTCTGCAGGCAGTCGGTTGAGGTAGTCACGCAGCAGCATCTCATAGCGCGGGATTCTCTGAATGGGCACGATCATGTGATGCTGCAGTGGCAGATTGGCACTCTCCTCCATCTCCTGTCACAACAATAACAACAACAACAACAATAACAGTAATGAATAACATAGTAATAACAATGAGTAGTAATAACAATATCAACAACAACAAAAACAGCAACAATACGAGATTCCTGGGTCAGACAGCCTGAGGAATTTCAACAACAAAAACAAGATCAACAACAATAATAGCAACATCAACGACAGCAACAATATCAAATTAGTATAGAGGGAAAACGTACGAAAATGCTGGTCAAAATAGCGGCGAATCGCGGACATTTCATTGAGAACGCGTTGATCAATTTCATTGCGCTGTCGTAGTTTTTCACATAGTCAACGTAGATCTTGAGAAATGGCGCATTTTCTTTCATTACATCACCTGTTAACACACACACACACACACGCCCCGGAATATATGGTAAATTGTTCCATATATATATATTAAGCCAGAAGTACGCCGTTCAAATCCTAGGCGATTGCTTGCATTTAATATATGCCTCAGAGCAATGGCTGGTTACCGCTGCGGTTGAGCAAACAGCGGGGTATGACAAATACCGCAAACACACGCCGGTGTGTGTTTGACACTACTAACACAGATTTAAGTTAAGTTTGGCATATTTGTTATAGCATTGTGGTAGGAAAACAAGCGAGACCAAAAAAACAAGCAGAGAAACATTATTAGAAGGTCACTAGAAATGTACCAGTAAAAACAATAATACTAAAATAAAAGCACATTCAGAAGAAAAAACTATTTATACTTGAATTACATCATTACATGATGAAAAAACGAAAGCGCTATCAAAAGACAAAAGCGGCGCGCACCAATCAGCGGTCGCTCGTGCCACTGTTGCAGACGCTCCTCCAGACACGGCAGCAAGTGTTCCTTGTGAAACCGATAGATGGCCTCAGAATTGGCGAACATTTTGCCGACCAAGTGACTGCTAAACATGCGCTGCTTGGCGTTGGCCTCCTCCACGCGTTGTCGGAACACCTGGCCACAAAATGTAACAAACACAAAGTAGATGTTAGGATTAGCTAACAACAACAACAACATGTATTTGATATAGCGCACTTTCGAGGGCAAATGCGCGAGCAGGAGCATAGTAATAAAAGTGTAGACACAGAGCGGTATGAGGACAAAAATATGGAGCACAAATCGACAGAAAGTACATGCACACGAACACATACACACGCACATATATACACATACACATGCATACACATACACATGCATACACATACACATGCATACACATATACATATATGAATAATGTAATGTAATAGAGAATATAATGGAAAGAGAGAAAATATACAATGGGAAATAAGAAAAGAAAGCAAAGTGAAAATTAAAAAGAGAATCAAAAAGCATAGGATATAAAAAAATAAAAATAAATGCTAGATGGCCGTTGGCTAGCGAGTAGCTCATCCGCCCTTGGACAGGTTTAATTTTTAGTCCTGCTGGGTGTCTAGCCACCCTCCTCATTGGTGGGAACCAGTGGGGGAGCCGGTTTAGTCGCCGACCACTCGACTATGAGACTGGTTGTACTGGACTACACAGTACCAGTACCTACCAGTACCTAACACAAAACACAGGATCTTCCATAAATTCACGCCTTGGATAAGAGCTGTTTTCTATCCGAAATTTATTGTAGACATGTGGTGTATAATTGCGTTGGAAATATGTATCTAGTGGGCTTTGGATGTGTGTGCGCGTATCTGTATGTGTGTGTGTGTGTGTGTGTGTGTTTGTGTGCGCGGTTACGATTGCTTGTGAGTGTACGTGTGTTGACATGGTATGGAGAGGGAACAGGAGGTATGTGGCGAACGGCGAGGGTGGTTGGTGTGAAGCGTTTGTGGAAGGAGGGTGTGTGACTGCTTGGTGAATAAAAGTGTGGTTTTGGTTGTTGGGTTGTTTGTGTCTGTTGGTTGGTTCTGTGATTTGCTGCTAGCACATGCATCTAATCATCATCATCATCATCATCTGACTCGTGCAATATATATGTGAAAGTTTTTTTCCGGCATTTATTCGATTACAAGCTATTTCGGCTAATATGGCGAGTGTTAAGCTCACCGATGTTCTACGTCCGTTTGATGGATCGTCCAGCGTTACAGAGTGGTCCGATGCAGCCTGTACTTTGGATTCAGTATGACTGTGAGGTCTGCTGAGATCGTACCCGTGTGGTAGAAGATGCAGCTTGGCTGCGCAAACGGGATGACGCGAGCCATATCCACCTGGCGGAACTGGAGGCTGTGATTAAAGGTGTTACTCTCGCTATAAAATGGGGATTGAAACTGATTGAGGTTATGACGGATTCCGTCACAGTTGCGAAGTGGTTGAGGAATGTGCTTGAGGATGAGGCGATAATAAAAGTAAAAGGTTTGTTAGAAGTGCTAGTGAGGAGGAGGATATCGATTCTGCGTGACATCATCAATGAGCTGGGCGTTGAACTCATTGTGAAATATACTCCATCGTCGATGAACAAGGCGGATCGATTGACACGAGTGCCAAAGTCGTGGTTGAAGCCTACGCTCGGAGTACCTACTGTGTGTGCAGTGACCTTGAGTGAGATGCACTCCCGACATTATTTTGGAGTTGACAGGACGTTGTCGCTTGCCCAGATGATGGACCCGAGAACCACGAGATCCGACGTAGAGAAGTGTGTGAGGCAATGCAAGCAGTGTCAAATGATTGATCCAGCTCCAGTACGTCACGTGCCGGGTGAATTAAGTGTGAATGATAATTGGAGTCGGCTGGCGGTGGACACAACTCACTACAGGGGTCAATGTTATTTGACTATAGTGGACTCCGGACCTTGCAGATTTGCGATTCGGAGGAGAGTTCGGTCGGAGAACTGCGAGGATGTTGGGCGAGTCTTTGAGGAGCTGTTCCAGGAGCGAGGACCGGTGAACGAACTACTCATGGATAACAGCAGAACATTCAGGTCTGTTCGGCTGGCGGAGCTATGTCAGAAATGGGGCGTGCAGCGACGATATAGAGCGGCCTACAAGCCGTCAGGAAGCGGAATCGTCGAAAGAAACCACCGAACGATCAAGAGAATGGCTGAGCGTTGTCAGGCAACACCGAATGACGCATTATTTTGGTATAATCTGGCTCCAAAAACATCAGCGGACGCGAACTCATCGCCTGCTAATGGATTGTACCGGTACAAGTGGAGGCATCCATCGATTCCTGTAGGAGCGGCGGAAGCTTCAAAGAGTATGTGGCGCGTTGGTGACGATGTGTGGATAAAACCTCCGGGGGCGCGCTGTACAACGTATTGGAATCGTGGACAAGTGACAAACGTAACATCAGATAATAATGTGGATGTGGACGGTGTGCCTCGTCACGTACTCGACATTCGGCGCCTGCGCGAAGAGTCTGAAGACGAAGGTCAAACAGAGTCAGAGACTGCCACAGAAGGCTCAGAGACTGCCGCAGAAGAGTCCGAGCCTGAGCAACAGATACGGAGGTCGACAAGAGAACGGCGGCAGCCGAAATGGATGCAAGATTATATATGTGACTAACTGTTTTTGTGTGTTGATGTTTAATACTAGTGTTCAAAATGATTTTGATATCATGGGGGCGTGTGGTGTATTGCGTTGGAAATATGTATCTAGTGGGCTTTGTATGTGTGTGCGCGTATCTGTATGTGTGTGTATGTGTGTGTGTGTGTGTGTGTGTGTGTGTGTGTGTGTGTGTGTGTGTGTGTGTGTGTGTGTGTGTGTGTGTGTGTGTGTGTGTGTGTGTTTGTGTGCGCGGTTACGATTGCTTGTGGGTGTACGTGTGTTGACATGGTGTGGAGAGGGAACAGGAGGTATGTGGCGAACGGCGAGGGTGGTTGGTGTGAAGCGTTTGTGGAAGGAGGGTGTGTGACTGCTTGGTGAATAAAAGTGTGGTTTTGGTTGTTGGGTTGTTTGTGTCTGTTGGTTGGTTCTGTGATTTGCTGCTAGCACATGCATCCAATCATCATCATCATCATCATCTGACTCGTGCAATATATATGTGAAAGTTTTTTTCCGGCATTAATTCGATTACAAGACACATCTAAATTTGTTTTGTAAAAGTAGAATTGTTAGAAGAACAAATGGCATAGAGCGTACCAAATAATTTTCCTAGCGTTTCTGACACAACGCCTGCAATTTATCATAATTCCCAATTGTAATTTAATCTGTCATTAATATGGGCTGTCAAAAGTTAATAAAGTTACTTTTTCACCTAAAGGTCACTTTTTCATAAGCTACCTAAAACTGCATGAAAAATTTGTGTACGATAATTATTAAAAAGTTATTAGGTTACCAAAAGTTACTTTTTCATCGTTAGGTTGCTTTTATGCTTTTAGGTTACTTTTTTATCGCGAGGTTACCTTTTGTTATTATTCTTGTTATTAGATAAGTTTACCACGAAGTTTGATAACTGTGCGGATAAGAGGCACAAAAACGGTATATATGAGGATAAAATAGGAAAAGAGAGGGAATAATAGGTCTGAAGATCAAGAAATGTCAAAATTTCTGGTGTAAGGATTTAGCAATTGATATTCACCTTAATAGCTGTGCTACTCGATATTTATACGTTTTTGGGTACACAGGATAAAGGCATTCCATTTTAGGAAATGTCCACGAACCGGAGGGTGTCGTGAGATGTTTGGAGCGTGGTATAGTACGATGTGTGAGCTCTCTATACCAGATACTGCACTGTAGCACTTAACAGTACGCATTTACTTGAACAGGAATTAGCACGTGATTTTCAGGGCGTGAGATAGCGCCATTTTCCCACGTTTGACGTTTATAAGACTGTGAGCACAGGGTGCTACATAAGGGAGGACGGGGCATTCACACATGCAGTGTTTACGCTCACACTAATATACAGGTTATAGCACGTACTATTTGATAAACAGTTCCATTGAAACAATATAAAGAACATTATTGCGAACATTACTCAAAATATTTACATTTGCAATTAGTGTATTTCAATTTTGTATTAGCTTTCCACTTGAAATTGCATTCTTATGGTTATGCTTCTTTTTGCAATGTTAGACAAATAATATTAAGTAACTGTTGGTGATTTGTTTTAAAGGAATAGATTACATTCTATAAAATTATCAACCAGGAAATTTCAGGAAAATTACAGAAATTGACCTTTTTGAAGGAGATTATTTTTACGAAGGTTAGGTTATTTTTAGGTTACTTTTTATATTCATAAACACACAACAAACAAACCGTGGATTTCACATAGCGCACTAATCAGCAAAGGCGTGATAAACATATGATAAAGCGATACAAGAGTGATAATAACATGCAAACTCATAGGTTATTTTTAAGTTACTTTTCAGGTTACTTTTTCTCGAAAATAAAGTTACTTTTTTCTGATTTTTAGGTTACTTTTTTGACTGCCCTAGTCATTAATGAATGTAATAATTCTCCCTGGCTCTATCCGTGCATCGTGCACAAATTAGTTAACGCAATAGACAGACCTTCGGAATTTCTGCTGATCGGTTGCATCACACATTATCACTGACAAGCACAAGCATTTCCGAAAACTGACCCGATGACCCAACATCTTTCACAATCCTGTGTCTGTGTGTGTGCATGTGTGATGACGCCATAGGTCACTGGGTGTCATACACACAGCATGTCCAAGCTTTGAGGTGCATTTGACCTGAGCATAAACGTGTCATCACCGCTTGATTGAGCAATGACATGCTATGATTTCTGTAAATAAATTCGGTCTGGATTCTTCATAGCCTGCAGGAGAACAGGAAGACAGGAGGTATTGTAGAGCGAGAAATGTACGTATCTAGTTTGTCTAGATGGGCTAGCCTGTTTTCGCAGTGAGCAGGGTAACTAGACGCCTTCCGCACTGTGCACTTTCCTCACTGTAGAAGTGACTGGACACCCTGTCCACTATACAACAGTCAGGGGAGCCGATTTAGTCGCCGATGACTCGACAGTGATAATGCTTGTATACTTCAGGGTATACAAGCATGTGAAAATAGATAGATAATGAAGATAGATATGGTACAACTGCTACACGTCCACCATAAAGCGAACCGCCAACGCTCAACGCTGTATTTCATTATTTGCCGCATCACTGGAGATTTGATCAAAAACAACAGATTCCTCACGATCCATTAGGGTGGTCCACAAACATAAACACACACACACACACACACAAACGAACGGCGGCATTCCAGGTCGAAATATACACACAAGCCGGCAATATGTACCATGGCGTTCGAATATATACATACAAATTCCTCTGTCACGACGTCATTCATAACTGAATATTCGGCCATTTTCAACAGGTAGCAAAAATGCTGCAAATTCAAACACTGAAACACAAATTCGCCGAGAAACGCGCCGCAGACATCAAGAACATACATACAATGAGGGGAAGAGGGAAAGAGTGAGGAAAGAGTAGCAATTGTAGAAAGCACGTGCGCTGACATAAATTTCCACTTAGCTGAGCGCGTAATAGTGAACGTGACAACTGTATATGCATTGTCGCGCATTAGAGTGAATGTGCTCGTCTGTGTGCGTGTATGTGTGTGAATGTGTAGGTAATTTCAAGCACGCCCGTCACGTATTATACCGCAGGCTACTGCATACATACACTCATATACACACACACACACACACATATACATACACACACACACACACATACATACATACACACACACGCACACACACGCACACACACACACACACACACACACACACACACACACACAGGAGATAAAGGCACACAGAGACAGGGTCGACCTCAGCAAGATGTGTTCAAAAGCTTGCCAGACAGGCGCATACAGAGTAAGAGAGTGGGAGAAAGAGAGGATAGGAGAGCCAAGGGAGATAATAGAAACGAACACAATGACAAAACAAAACACACCAGCAGAAAGACCACACACGTGTCGTAGTGTGCAGACAATCACACACACAAATACATACACACACACAAACATACACAATACACACGATCTTGCTGGTCTAAATCCAAATTGACAATTTGACAAAGCGTTTTCTGTCTCCAAGTAGCACATCCACTGGTCCTTGATTATTCTCTCGCACATCTTACAAAGCACACTTGTCAGTGATATTGGACGATAGTTTAACGGGTCGTACTTTGATCCATTTTTGTGTATCGGCACAATCTTAGAGCACTTCCACTGGTGTGGGACTGCTCCATGTTTCAGACTATTGGAAATTATGTCGCATATCGGTTCAATCAGCTCCATTCTGCATTCCCTCATGATGTTTCCGGAAACACCATCTGGTCCGGTAGATTTTCCATTTTTCAATGCTGCCAGTCTGTCTAAGAGTTCTTTTTTCGTCACATCAACTTCATGCATTGGTTCTAGTTGTTTGGTTTCTTTTTTGTTCCAGAATGGCCTCTCATCTGTGAAATTCATTTGAAAATTTCTGTACAGTACCTCAGCAATTTCATCTGGCTCAGTGTATGACACACCATCACATTGTATCTCCTTAATACCGGCATAATTTCTCATTTTTGTATTCACATAATCATAGAACAATTTTGGCTCATCTTTACACTTATCAATTATGTTCCTCTCGTATTTCCTCATCTCATCTCTCCTTATACCCAAATATCTGTTCCTGGCTTCCTTGAACGCAATCCAATGTTTCATACAGTTCCTATGTCGTAGTCTGTTCCATGCGTCTTCTTTTTCTTTCTTTGCTGCTTCACATCTTCTATTGAACCAGACCTTTTTTGCCGTACAGTTTTTTTCTAGTTTTTGGCACATGTTTCACTATACCTCCGTTATAGATTCTCAGGAAAATATCGTATTTCTACTGAATATCTGTCGCTGTCAACAGAGGAGTCCAATCTACTTTAGCAAAATACTCCTTCAGCTGCTTCATGTCTGCTTTTGCGTAGTTCCATTTAGGATTATGATACTCAATCTGCGTCGTTTCCGGCATTACACAATCAACATCTGCTTCAATAATTACATGGTCACTTTTTCCAATAGGACAACTAAGCTTCAGAGATATGATCATGTCCAGCTTATCCGTGAATACCAAATCCAGTTGTGAAGGCTTGTGATTTCTTCTGAAACGTGTGTCATCATCCACCCATTGGTACATAAAATGTCGCATCATTAATCCCATCAGTCTAGATCCCCATGAATTTGGCGGCCCATTTGCTTTCCAATTCGTCCAGTCAACTTAATTACAATTGAAATGATGATGAGTCTGCTGATGTTTTATAGCAAGATCATTGACGTTGTCCAAGAGAGAGATCAGTGGGTCGACAGTATATATCTGGACCTCAGCAAAGCATTTGACAAGGTGCCACACAGCAGGCTGTTATGGAAATTAGAGCAAAATGGAGGCGTGAGCGGAGTGTTGCTGAGATGGATGACCGACTTCCTGACGGGAAGAAAAATGTGCACTGTTGTGAGAGGAAAAGATTCAACCTGGAGGCAGGTCATAAGTGGAGTCCCACAGGGCTCAGTATTGGGCCCAATAATGTTCAGTGTATATATGAACGACATAGTGGCGGATATTGACAGCACAATACACCTGTTTGCAGAAGATGCGAAGATAATGCGGGCCATATCAAACCCGACCGACTGTCAAGCACTGCAGGAAGACCTGAACAAAATCCAAAAGTGGGCAGATACGTGGCAGATGACCTTCAACGAGACGAAATGTCACCTAATCAAGTTTGGCACGGGTAAAAACAGGCCGTCGGTGACGTATACCCTCGGAGGTACGGTACTTAATGAAGTGGACAAACAAAAAGACCTCGGTGTCATGGTGCAAAGAGATTTGTCCCCTGAGGCCCACATTGATGATATCTGCGCCAAAACGTACTCCTTGCTGACCAGAATAAAACACGTCTTCAACTTTATAGATGCTGAAATAATGCGGAAGCTGATAGTGTCAGTTATTAGGCCCAAACTTGAGTATGCCGCAGTGGTTTGGTGTCCACACGAAAAGCGTCTGGTAAAAAAGTTGAAAAGATGCAAAGACTGGCCACCAGGCTTGTACCAGAGCTGAAAAGCTTCAGTTATGAGGACAGGCTAAATGCGTTGAAATTACCGACGTTGGAAGACAGGAGGACACGGGGTGATCTCATTCATATTTTCAGGAACATGACAAACCACAGCTCAGCAGGAAATTGGACTGATAAAGCAGGATAAAGGAAGGGGACACGGCAAGAAGCTGAGAAAACCTCGGTGCAAAAAAGTCATAAAGAAATACAGATTTCCATTCAGGCGAATTGACGTTTGGAATAAATTACACAAGACAATCGTAAAGGCCAAAACTATAGGAGAGTTCAAACATAAATTGGATATTCAGTGGGAAAGAGACAGGACAGTCCGAGCGTAAGCGCATTTCCTGTACCACAACTAGGTAAGCACAAGCGCGTGCTAAACGCAATGGGTGATTTGGGTGCCGCTGGTGTTTGAGTGTGTATGTGTGTATGTGTGTGTATGTGTGTGTATATGTGTGTATGTGTATGTGTGTGTATGTGTATGTGTGTATGTGTGTGTGTGTATGTGTGTGTGTGTGTATGCGTATGTGTGTATGTGTGTATGTGTGTGTATGTGTGTATGTGTGTATGTGTGTATGTGTATGTGTATGTGTGTGTATGTGTATGTGTGTGTATGTGTGTGTATGTGTGTATGTGCGTGTGTGTACGTGTGCGTGTGCGTGTGTGTGTGGGTGTGTACGTGTGCGTGTGTATGTGTGTGGGTGTGTACGTGTGCGTGTGTGTGTGTGTGTGTGTACGTGTGCGTGTGTGTGTGGGTGTGTACGTGTGCGTGTGTGTGTGGGTGTATGTGTGTGTGTGTATGTGTGTCCGCTTCAAGGAGTGGCTCAGTTCCAGCAGATACAGTTAGTGTGCTTATGTACGACACGAGCTGACATGAAAACAACATTGACAGAAGCAGCGAGAAAAGACACTTAACAAAAATTACTAGGCATGCTAGTGAAATGTAGTTGTGATGGTGTCTATCAGCTGATCAGCCCCACATTCCAACACATTGCCATGTATTTGTATGTATGTTTGTGTGCACGGTTGGCATGTTAAATTGTGCCCGTATATAGCCTGTACGTCTGTATGTCACTCCAGTTGGTCGATCTTAACTGTGTATGTATGCGTGTGTGTATGTGTGTGTGTGATATGCTTGTTATGTTACCTCTAGCCAAGTGGTTCCCAACATTTTCTAGTTTGCGGCACTCTTGACAAGCCTTTCTAAAGTTCCCGGCACCCTTACAAGGAAATACATATTTAAAATCTCCGTTGTTTTTATTATACTTTATTCACTTCAACATTTTGCATCTGTGTAACAACACCTTATACATATATATAAAAAACTTCCTCACACTGATCCTACTATTACAAAAAATGGTATTATAATACAAATATGCAATTTGTCCCCTGAATCTTGGCGGCAGCCTCAAAAGATCTCACGGCACCCCTTGGTGCCGCGGCACACCGGTTGGGAACCACTGGTTTGGTCGTGCATTGTTTTAGTGTCAAGTGTATCTGTATGTTTGAGTGTACGTCGTTTCAAGTGGATTAGGTTCAAGTGCGTATGTTTGTTTTGAAAGTGTGTATGTTTGTAAGTGAGTTTGTTTGCTGCATGCGTTCACAAGTTGTGAGTATGCCTGCTTGTGAGTGTATGTATGTCTGTGTGCATGGGCGTGTGAATTAGCTATATAAGCAGCATAGAGGAATTGGTCGACTGTGCTCTCTCTTTCTCACTGTATTCATCTGTCTCTCTCAGCCCAGCTCGTCTTGGTTGTCCTGCTTGCGTATGTCCCATTCATTCTCATCATCACGTGTGTGTGGTGCCAAAACCCCACATAATCCATGTCACCTACAAACTTTCATATCAATAATCTCTCAGACACACACACACACACGCACAATTACAGACAGACAGACGCGCACACTCACCTGGTCGATCAGATGAAGTCGCTGCACATACACCTTCTCAGTGGACAGAAGCTCCGAGGCAATATGATGCAGACGACGACGTCGCCGCTCCACCGCCTCCTCCTTCTCCTTCTCCTTGTCCTCGTGGTCAACTTCGGGATTGCCTGGAGCGCTACCGGAGTCATCTGCTGTGCCGCTACTGCCCTGTGTGAGGGCGGGCTTGTGTCGCCAAGCGATGCGTTTACGTCGTGTGGTCGTGGCATCACCGACAGCGTGTTCCGCGTCTGATTCCTCTGATTCACTCTCGGACATCTGGAATTGTCCGCCGCTGTAGCTGGATATGCGGTCGCATCTGTAAGCAACGTGTGAGCAACGTGTACGTGAGTGGTGCTACTAACAATTACCACTAACAATACGGCTATGACAAAACACACACTCCACTAACAAAATCGAGTTGAGCGGGTTCACAAATATGCCCACTTGAACGCACCGCTCATACCCTGGATCCGACCGAAAACAAATTATGAATATTTGAAGGATAGTGTAAGGATAAGATCAATCATTGTGCTACAGCTTGGTGGAATGCAGTAGAAAAATCAGCTGACGAAGAAATTAACTGAAGAAACAATGAAATATTTGGATAATTATTTCAATGACAATGTCTTGCCTGGTGGGCCAAGTAAATCCGATGTACGTTCAATAAATAATGAAAAAATGTAAACAGAAGTACAAATTATTTTCATAAGATAACAAAACGTTGTCTCCTTCAAAATAATTGCTTCCCACATCTACACACATTTGCATGCGTCTCTACCATTCCTGCAATACTCCCTCAAAGTGCTTCTTCTGTAGTCCCTTCAGGTAACTTTCCTATGCCCCTTTCAGCTCCTCTGTTGACTGGAATCTGGTTCCCCTGATGCTGTCTTTCATACGTGGGAACATGAAGAAGTCGCAAGGAGCTAGGTCAGGGTTGTAGGGTGGGTGTTGTATCGCTTTCATTCCCCTATCGGTCATCCAAGTGGTCACCAGGGTTGACTTGTGGCAAGGGGCATTGTCCTGGTGGAGCCAACACTGACCACTCCTCCACTGCTCCACAGGCCTCTTCTTCCTCATCTTCTCCCAGAACCTTTTCACAACAGTAAGATAATATTCCTTATTGACACACTGACTCTGAGGAACCCATTAAATGTGAATGAGCCCCTGGGAGTCAAATAAAGGAATGACCATGACCTTCTCTTGTGATTTGCTCATCTTTGCTTTTTTGGGCCCGTTAAAGCAACGGTAGATACTTGTTTTGCTCATTATTTCATCCCCATAGGATTCTTACAACAATCCATAATATTCTTGTTTTGATTTCTTATGATCAACAAAAAGTTTGATGGCGTAACGTTGCTCCATATTTCCTTGCATCGTGACTGGTATAGACATGTCGGCTTGGTATTGAACACGAGGAAGTGCTCTGTCACAATGATCGGATGTGATGCCAGTTCTACGATTTCCAGCCGCTCCGGTTCATCGTTGCCAACAATGGACAACTTCTGCTACCTGGGCAGCGATATACCTAGCGACAGCTAGCATGGCTAGCTGCAAGGAAGCTTTCTACAGTGTGGAGATCAGCTATATCTGCGCAATGTAAGGTGCAGCTGTTCAGGGCCACCGTGCAGTCTACTCTGCTGTATGGCGGCGAGAGCTGGTCGCTGACACAGTCTTTGGAAGAAATCGTCGACGCGGGGCACAGGGCGCTGCTGAGATACTGCTTGAACGTTCGGTACCCCCGCACCATCTCAAACGCAGCCTTGCTCGCCACCAGCAAGTTGCCGCCCGACAGCGTGATGCTGCGGCGACGACGCCTGCAGCTGCTTGGTCATGTACTGCGACGGCCTGCGTCGCCGATGGCCGTCGTCGCCACGAGCGCGCCGACCGAGCCATGGAGCAGAGGAGGTGCTTGTCGCTACACTCTGAGACACCTACTCAGCAGCGACCTGGCGAAGATCGGCCTCGGCAGCATGTCCGACGCAGTCGCTCTGGCCGGCCGACAGCGTGCGATGGGCCAACCTGATCCGGTCTCAGTGACAGTTGAGATGTTTGAACGCTGCGGGCGACGACTCGTGCCACTCAGCACCCGTCTTTTTTCGCATCATCATCATCATCATCATTGCATCGTGACACGTGCTCTGAGATCGGCAAACCGTATCAGACTGGCTCTACCACAATCAGCGCGGCGCTCAGACCAACTATATACCATAGAAAGTTGTCAGTTAGTAATTTTGTAGAGTATATGCATGTGTTTTTCTCCATGAAAAAGTAGTTTGATCATACCATATTTGATGTCTCTCCTGACATTTTCTCATTACTTATTGAACGTATCTAGTATATACCGTAAAACCTCTATTTGAGCGGCATGCCGTTCTATTTGTCATACCTTGCCCGTAGTACGGTTCAATTAGAGGGGTCGTTCAATTAGGTTGTGCCGCACTATTTTTCAACTAGCTAGTAACAACTTCAAGAAACTTTATGGATAAAAAACAAGTCACGTACACATATTTATTTAACAAAAGACACAAACATAGGGTGATTACTGATAACTAATCACAAATTTACAAATAAAACCAGTCAGTAATTGCTATTGAGAAAATAAAATAATTAATAAAAGTGACGTTTAATTAGAGGCAGGTTTTGTATGGTTTAAACCACGTGGTTAGAACAATGTGTTTTTTTAAAAAGGCAGATTTTTTCTAAGCCTTGGGTTTGATATACAATTGTTTTCCAAAAATGGTGTTCAATGAAACTTACAATATCACAAAGAGAACGGTATTAGTATAAAACTCATATCATGGGCACGGAAATATATGTATATTTCTACCAGTGTGCCGCTAGATAATAAGATAATCATGAATATATCTCTAATATACATGAATACACATTAAACATGTGGATAACGCATGGAACACAATCAACAACAATTATGAGAAGAGCATCCGCAGGACAATATGGCATCAGTCGGAGGACTGTGATGTGCACCGACATTCACCATTTAGCCTGTGATGTGCACCGACATGATCATGTGCAAACACTTCGTGGTCTGAAGAAAGCTGCTTGTTATCTAGAAACGCGCTAGGCCACGCCGCTTCAGTACCAGTGACTACACCATAAAAGAGCTCATATAGGAAACAATATGTGGGCAAAGTCAGTTGAGGCTGCATGGCAGATTATTGCGGTGAGATTTGAGTGTAAACTGAGCTGAATTGTGGAAGAGTGTCTGGTGCGTTATGACTGGACGAAAACCTGATCCAATTTGGGCAAATTTTGAGAGAGAAAAAATACCGGGTAGAAAAGGTTGTCGTGTTGTATGTCGTCGATGTGGACTCAATGTGGAAGGGCGGGCTGCTAGAATGAAAAAGCACAGGGAAAATTGTAGAGAAGAGAGCATCAACTATCAGCATGGAGCGAACACTTGAATGGTCCGAAAATATGGACAAAAACAGGAAAACATATTTGAGAAACGGTAAAGCCAAGCGATTAGTGATGAACACTTACACTCTGGATCCGCGATATCTGGGGAGAAAAGTGAATGAACAGGTTGATAGAGTCACTGATGTCTGGGAACGATATCCTCAATTATTTTCCATGATTATGAAACTCAGATGCAAAACAGCATCATCAAACTGCCTATTCAAAAGTAATTACGTCAATAAAGTATACCCAACAGAGTCGTGGAGTCAATTCGGTAACAAAATGACCAAGGCTGAAATTGACCTGGTAAAAACATTTATGGTGGCAGCTGCATCATCGGTTGCTGTTGAACGCATCTTCTAAAAATGTCCACTAGTCCACACCAAACTTCGCAATCGTCTCGGCACAGAAATGGCCCAGACGATTGTATTATATTAGATATCAACATACATAACATATTATTTTATGTATTATATATTTGTGTGTATTTTTGTGTATCTATTAGATTTTGATTCAACAAATAAACATCAATAAATTACTATAAAAAACGTATTAAGTCACTTGAGAGGTATACTTGTTGCTACATACACCACCGAGCTGTAGCATAAAGCTGATAAGCACCGACATTCGAATTTTCTGGTGAAATCGGTTTTTTGTTAATGAGATTCTTTCAAACGTATGCCCTGAATGATCTAGCGTTTGTGAGAAATAAAAATAAGCATGAAAATTAGGCTAGTCCGACTAAAAGTATTGTTCCTTGATGAAAAAAGAAAAATACGGGATTTTTTTCTCAAATAAACCAGTGGGTTTTTTTTTTTTTTTTTTTTAATTAGTGCCGTTTTATTAGAGGTGCTGTCCAAATAGAGATTTTACGGTATCTTCTAGACAGGATGAATCACGATATGGCGGCCATGATGTGACTCATAGCAGCGAGTAAACATGAGCCATCCAGAATCAACGTGCACAATCTCACTGACCACCTCCATTGCTTCATTTAATCCTCAATCAAGCGAATAAGGCATAATCGCATACGAGCATTCTCATCTGTCATTCTCGCTAGCATTGCCAAATACAGCGCAAGTCCAGAACGTTATGCATACACAGCGAATGAACGCCATGAAAACCACAGACTTTCGCAGCATGAAATAGCATAACAAATATTGAGGCATGTATTGCGTAGAAAATTCTTAATCACAAGCCCATTTAGCATAGTAAATATTTCTAAGCCAACAATTGCTCGCACAGCCAGACGAACAAAACTCAACAAAACTGGCACTCGCAGGAGCATCGATAAACAGAAAGAGGGAGATTGCAGCATCATCAATCTTATCGCTGCAATCAAGCGTGATAAGAGATGAATCTATGAGATGTCGGACATGATGTGACGTGTGGTGTCGCTCGAGCCGCACATAAACATCTGACTGAGAGAACATAAACAGTCGATCAATTGGCGAACACGTGTCGCCTGCTCGATGCACAGCCAATAAAAATCAACGATGTTGACGTGATCATATTGCCGATATGACGAAATTGAGTGAAAAATAGGCATATGAAGACACAGACACACCCACACACGCATCAACGTATAGAGATCCGAGCAAGGGCAAAGGAAGGTAGGAATGCCAAGAGACAAGGCCGTCAATATCGAACCCCAGTCGACGAGTGCCAAAATTACCAACAAGACACACACACACACACAAACACACACACAGGTGAAAAAGAGGAAGAGAACGAGAGATAGAGGAGAAATAACAACACCAATAAGTGTAAACAAACAGCTATTCCTGAACGTACAAGTTGAATAACAAAATATTTCGCGGATTTCGCCGAAAAATGCCTCGTTTTATAAACTAAACATGTAGACTAAACAGTGGCGAATTGGACAACATTGCAACGAAATCCCACAGTATAGCTCGTGCACAGTTGGTAGAGACACATGTGTCCCACACGTTGCAGATGGAGGGGATTCTAAGATATTGATAAGATTTTTAAAATATTGATTAAGATAAATCTCGGAGATGCAATTGCAATTGTTTCCGCTCTAAGCTCTCCAAACACCTTTTTGACCTATCTTTTGACCCAGTCTCCCACACTCCCACACCTTTTGCATCACTATAACCGGTTACTTTAGCCTGTTCTTACTCGTATTCCTTCTCTCATTTGCATGCTTACTTTATCTACGCAATGACTATATTCCCCCGAGTTGTGTTTGCTGTGTTGTGTTGTCATTGTGTTTCAGTCGTGTTGTCTTGTCCGTCATGTCCGTCTGTTTTGTATGCTTTGCCCATATTTTGTCTCTATATTTATTGTCTTTTATTGCATAATTGTAGTTTACTTCTTTTGCATCTGTCCTGTTAGTTGTATTCCGTGTTACCAAATGTTTATAATAGTGTCGCGCCCGAGCCCTTCGGTGCGCTATAACAAATACATGTTGTTGTTGTTGACAGAGGAAATGCGCGAAAAACATCAACAGCATATCATCACCATCGACATATCAAAAGCTTATGTGAGTTTTCAGTTTAAATTCTAATACTCGCAATATTACATAGGAGCGCAATTAATTAATGGAAAAGATGAGTGAATTTTTCAACTTCCTCAAAGCCGGATAATCCAATTGTGATGAACATCAAAGGTCATTAAGATACAAGTCAGGATATCAAAAACAACTAGCTTCACCAATACACAACATGAATACGTGGTACTTTCATGAATATTATTCAACAATCTACGAAGTCGTACTCGAACTACGAACTATCTCATTCACTCCATGCACGCATCGAGGAAAACACACAAGACTCGACACACAGACAGACATACATAATTCAGGAGGAGGCCGGTGCACTTGAAGAGAAAGCGACAACGATCGCAAGCCAACACAGGCAGGAGTGACGGGATGGTGAAGACGGCATGTGTGCAACACCTGCATACACACATGCACACACGCATACATTCATGCGGTGCACATGCACGCGCCGTACTTGATTGATAAAATAAACATAGTTCAACCGCCGCGCGCCCGTAATCCAGAATAAACGGGTACTGGCGGGGCGGGAGCGTCGACTCAAAGCGTCTGGACGGAACCAGGCCTGTTTGCTTGCACATACCAGACGTCAGGTGTCGGTGACGCGTGTCGTTGCCAAGCATAATGTACACGGACACAGTTGTATGCTGGCCAAGCTCCATTACCCGAACATACTCGCCGCACGATTGCCGCCACCAACCGGAATATGTGAACACGAAGCTGGATAGAGAAGAGTGCATTGGTTCAACAACAAGGAAAACGGCGAAAGAGGAGAAGCGGCCAGTGAGTCACGAAAATATAACTGAAGGGAAACAATAGAATGTGGAAACAACCAGTACACATGAAACTACCGACAAGTGCATATAACGTGGTGCCTATGTCCGCTATCGAAGCGGTCTTCAACAACCATGAGACGCTGCGGAACAAGGAGAATCCGTTTACCGAAAACAATAAAATGGAGTAAACAAAACTCCAACACCATCAATGTATTCCCCGACTTCATTGAGATAATTTTATTTTGTCAAATCACCACAATTACATGCTCCACACCAAATAGTGACCAAATAGTGAGAAAAAAAGAATCTTGGTTGACGCTAGTTCTCTGGGCTCATCGAACCGTGCTGAGACTCAATGGAAATTATTGTATATTGGCAATAGAGAGAGAGACGCACGAGCGAAACACAGACCTATTCCTCTTCACGCCGTGAATAACACGCTGGTGAATTAGTCATGAACGAACGCGACAGCCACATGCCACTGCGACGAGGCAAAACAGCAGCTTTCAAGAAGCAAAACCCTGCGCCTCAAGTTCACGTGATGTTGGCGTCACGCTGTGGAGGTGGGCGCACGAGGCTAATGAGGCCAGTCAGTCAGTGCGGCCCGCCTACATGCGAGTCGCAAAAACCAGCTCGCGCTACGGTGCAAATCACACACTGATCAACACTTGCTGCCGCCACACCATTTCTCTGCTGCTCTTTCCAATCATCCGTCCTCTTCCTGGCGACACGCGGCCCAGCTGTGGAATGTGCCACTAGTCGCCCCACCAGACCAGATTTCTCCTCCACAATCACACCTGGACTGTCCATAATTACATCAGCTATATGGACGACATACACGATGGAGCATACGATACACCGTGCATATATTCTGCACACAACTCGTCCACAATACAACAACGGTGCTAAAAGTAGGTTGGTCACAAACACACACATACACACACACACACACACACACACACACACACACACACACACACACACAGGAACATACAGGAAGACATACAGATTGAGAAGAGCCCACGAAATATACACAAACAAAATAACAAGAAGAAAACAAGATCAAAACAATAACAGAAGAGAAGGAAGAGAAACCAGAGAAAAAACAACAATGCGATAAGAACACGAATCATAAATTCACTGAACATCATTTGGGTGTCCCCACACATACACGAGAAGTGAACAGAGATAGGAAAGGCGGGACAAAAACATACAATGACTGGACGACAAAAAGACAGCTCGACAGGAAATGCTCAACTCGTCCACGTCAAAGCCAACACAACGCTGATAGGACACATACACAAAACACGTATCCTTATTAGTGTGCCCTACCAATGATTAAAATCAGTGGCGGCGCCAGGATTTTTACGATGGGGAGTGTTGAGGAGAACTAGGGAAAAGGATGTGGGGGGGCCTGGCGAAACATGAGCAACTACACTCGAAATGACTAGGATTTTGGGGGGGACTCAGGAGGGGCTTGACAAATTTTTGGGGAGCTTCAGCCCCTGCAAGCCCCTCCTTGGCACCACCACTGATTCACAAATGCAAGTGGTATATGAACTTTATGACAGTTACAGAACTTTTGGGTGTTGAGTCTGGTTTAGTTCTGCTGAAGTTCATTGACGGTTGTAAAAAACAGGCGAGTTCCTGATTAACCTCTGACCTATTTAAACTTCGAAAAAACTAGCTACCGTGTCGCTCGACATTGAAAAACGCGTGTAAATGTGAACGATAATGCTCATAAACCGCAGGCCATAAGGAATAGCGCTTATTGAACACACCTCCACATGAACCAAGTGATTAAATCAACCGGTAACAATGAATACATTCAAGCGTAATTGACACGAGGAAAACGGCGGCGAATTAATTGGCAATCAAGAAAACAGTTAGTCTATGTGCCGGTCCCATTCAGCGACCACCCACAACAAAATCCGGCGAAATAGAGCGTGCAGAGAGCAAATAACAATAAGCACGCGATGGAACACAAGAGCCGAGACAAAACACAGCTGCAAAATGCGCAATCACTCGTTATTATGTATCTCATGGTAATAACACAACCGGCCCACCAACAACCATAACAGCAATACAGCAAAAAGATCCGGGAATTGGAGTGTAATAAAGTGCTGATCGACCACACAATGACACACCAGCTATCAAAAGGCCAACCGCGAGTTTGTTCTTGCCGGTTCCACTATGTTCTTCCATTATGTGCACATAATAAACGTTTTGAACACGGTCAAAGCGTAGAAAGCGGCCACAGTTAACGCTTTGTGCCGAGGCTCACAACAATATGCGTGCTGCCGAGAATAGGACAAGTGTCCGGTTACTTTGTCAGCATCGCAGTCAAGACAACTGTTGTCAAGCGGCAGACAACGCCACGTAGATGTCTAGGAATCAACGCCAATGTACATCTATAATATATTAAAAGTTAACAGTGATATACAATGTTACCTATGTGCATGGGAACATCTAACAGAGTGGCATGATGCAAAGGATGCAAAACTTTTCTTTTCAAATGTATTTGTTCTATATGTTGTTGTATATTTTGTATATTGGAGGGCAGTACAGGTCTGCAGACTTCTTATGCCCTGCCATCCTGACATCTTACATCCTCTTTGTTTTGTTTTGTGTGTGAATGTTTGCGTTATGTTGAGTTTGTCAAATACACGTTGTTGTTGTTATGTGAACCTACAGCAATAAAGATCTGCAGTGCACGTGCGGCGCTAAATGATTGCCTGGGACAACAACACCTCTTGCGCCTGAAATAGAATGTGTTGTCCGAGTACAACATTAGCATACATCATATTGAATCAGAATTGTTTGCCAAACATACCAGCCTACACTAACAACACGAGCGTGATTCATGGATCTATTACCGTTTTAGCCAACGCGTTTTGGCTAAAACAGTAGTAGCCCCGTGATTCATGAGTGAATCAGCCGTATATAATGTGTGTGTGTGTGTGTGTGTGTAAGTGTATGTGTGTATGTGTGTGTGTGTGTGTATGTACTGTTTCTATATTGATAATCACAGATTGCTCAATCTCAAGTTCCGAATATAACTTGCTAGAAACAACACAAGCGAGTGAAACAATGGTAGTTTTAGCGCGAATGAGACCCACCTCCAAGACTGCAGCTCAACCTGCGGTCGGTAATTCCCATAATGACGTCAGCTTTAGTGCGTCAAGGCTGGAGGGTTTATCCTGCGTTCCTACATAGACGTTAAATGAGTCACGCTCTACGTCAACAAGCAATATTATGCATGTTTTATTGGCTAATAAGCAATGGAAACCAGACTGTATACAAAAGTGACTGTACACATCCAAGATCAAATGTGACCTGAAAGCAACGTGGTTTATATAAGAACGAACTTGTCTTCGCATCTGAGTGACAACATAGTAAATCACGTGTTTCACACAAAATGCATACGAAAGCGAGCATACGAAAGTGTAGCGTTGGATTGAGAAACATCGATAGGGCAACATCATCATATTCAAAGCTGAAAAAACACCAACGTTATTTGTGATAGCTTCTCGACAAACACAGTACAAACTGAGGATAGAAAGAAAAACTGTATAGAAAAACCCACAGAAAACATGGGTAGAAAAAACCCACAGAAAACTAATACATGCATCGTATCATACAGCTGTACAACATAGAAAAGAAAAGCGAGATACAAAAGCAGATGACAGCTGTATAAAATGGGACTAAATTTGATAGGGAGACAGGCGCTTGATGCGACTCAGCAAAACACCAGAGTCAGAGGAGAATGAACGAGACGCAATAACTATCAACAACAGTTTGAAGGCGCAGAGTAACGTGATGTCAGCACTGATACAGCACCGCAAACACGTGCCCTACAGACTCGAAGTTGACCAGACTGATGGGCGGCAACAGTCGGACGACCATGCTGGTCACCGTCCATCCTCACGACGAGCATTACGAGGAGACTAACAGCACACTGCGCTACGCTCTCCGAACAATGCGCATTCGAAACCCGGCGTGCGTGAATGTAGAGCAAAACAACGTCCTATCAACACAACTCAGCTAGAGAAAACGGTGTCTGGGTAGAACGTCACCGGATAAATGTCAGACAACTAGAGAAGGCAATCGCCGATTCCCAGTCTAAGCTCCGAGCCGCCACAACACGAAACATTAATGGAGCAAAATCGCCGCTTATTAGAAGGCATCATTTCGTCCAACGAAATAATCCGCGGTATGTATGACGTTATTAACATGAGAATGGAGCTGAGGGACAACACCAAAAAACTGAGAAAAAGGATATCTTCACTTGTCGTCTCTCCAGACAACGAGCGTCCTCGCCGGCAAAGAAATGTCCTCACAATAACGCGTGACAACTGGCACTGAACAATATCTTACTGCATATCTCCCAGCCAGCAGTGCTCACAACTAACCGCACTTGGCAACTGCAAACACAAGTTCACAGTGTTTGTTCTTGCAACATGCTGGCTGGTGATGGAGAACGGCTTCATTGGGCCAGTGAACTTTGATTCTGCTCAGATCATTGACAGTTGACTCGGTTGAGAAACAACAGTATACATGCTACAGTATGCTGGCATGTGGGCTCAAGCTGTGATGAATCGATCTAGTTCATTAATATACATAATTTGCCTCTTTGGGTTGTTCGGTATCTATGTTTGTCGGCAACAAACAATATACCTCCAAACTTACAACTGGCATTTTCCATGTTGTTAAACACTGTCATAACTAGGACGCGACTCATAACTGAAATAGAGAAAGAAGAAAAAAAGGGTAAAGGTGAAAAGGGTGGAAGGCGCAAAAAGGCTTGTTTTTGAGCACAGTATAAAACCGTAGCAGTTATTTTGATACATGCCATCTTCATGTCTATCTTTTACGAAGGGCGTTCAAAGACCAAATCATCTAGACCAAATTATACATGTGTAATTATTTTGTAAATCGTAAATATGTAATGCTCCAGAGCTGAGAGAAGTGTCCTTGAAATGTTGGCTCGCTGGACAAACAGACAGATAAATGGACTGATGGATGTCTTATATCGCTTCGTATAACATTGACATCTCCGATTTATATTACATCGGGGTTTTAAGCAAGTTGCAATGAATAAGATTATTCATATTTATACGTAGAATTTTAGAACAACAATGACGCAAAATCGCCTGAACAGTCTGGCAATATCTATCGAATAAGGTGTTATCGAGTCTCTGGATTACTCACAACATATTCCAGACTTCGCTACCATCAAAGCACGAACATTTAATTCTTATAAAAAGATTATCATTCCTTTATCAATTTTCCCCTTCATATAGAGCCGCCAAATTCCCTTTGCCTAGTGCCATCAATTATTCAAAACTGGTCCTGAAAACGGTCAATGGAGACCCAGCTTGCACCCACTTAAACCAACCTTGAGTTTGTTGGACTCTGTGGAGTAGTGGTAGCACACCCTCCTCACAAGCGGGAGGACCGTGGTTCGAATCCTGGCGTAGAATTTCATTGGGCCAATTATATAATTCAATAGACCGTGATGGATTCTATAATCCAACAGTCCCTGTCCATCCAGCAGTAAATGATGGTACCAGATATCAGTCATGTGTTGTGACATGCATTCTGGGGAAGTGGCCCTCTCTAATACATATTTCGTCCTTGTGGCGCCATAGCGTGGAGAGAGTCGGTTCTGCGGTGGCAGCGAGCTGCACGGGGCACAAATGTGCTCATAAACTTCGACTTCTTCCCGTGTAGCAGCTGTCACTTAGGCTTTTAACCTTTAACCTATTGCTGCATGTAACGAAAGACTAGAAAATGCATTCTACCACCAATCTTCCATAGAAAAGGCGCAGCAGCAAATCCTCCGATTAGATAAAGCACGACAAATCACGAACTGCATGCACTGCACGTGCGCGACGCTCAGCAGCCACAAAAACGTACGTTGACTGTCAACCACTCATGGCTGCACGCGCCCAGCCATAATTGCACAGCCACAATCAACGAATCAGCTGAGAAAATGAGCTGATCAGTGTGGTGAACGAACAAAAACCACACCATGCCGTGTGTCGCGACGGGTTCATCACACAACATATTCTCAGGCAGTGCATATCGAAACCTCTACACTACACTCAGCACCACCTCTAAACCACTGACGTTTCAAAACAATATCATTGGAGTAGCAAAACCAACGCCAGCATTGTCGTCAGAATAGAAATGCTTGGACAGAAAGAGACGATTGGAAATTATGTTGCATGGAGGTGCGAACTATTTTGATATGTGATCTGTAGTAGGCACTTAAACGGGACATGGATAGTTTTTTCAAAAACTATCTATACCTTTTGGACGCTTCTGGTGCATGGGGCCACCGCAAGGTAGTAATAGTGCTTGCATTTTTCCCATACCACTGAATGTGCCTGTAATTAATGATAATAATAATATTATTAATAATGTCATGAATGGCTTGTATAAGCGAAACCATTCACAGAGAACGTGAGAACGTCACGAAGATAATCTCACCTGTTCTTGGTGGGATCGACCGATGACGAGAAGAACTTGGTGAGCGTATCGTGGACGGACACCTGGCCGCGGATCGAGCCGCCAGCAGGTGGTATGATCAGCGGCCCAAACACGGACAGCTGCGGTCCGTATCCTGTTCCTGATGACGCACACATCTGCTGCCAAGGCCGCCCGTCCATCAGGTTGATGATGAACGGAGACGACGTGTCAGACGCCTGGTGCACATAACTGAGGGACGCCTGCCTGCTCTTGTCGCACCCTTCCACCTCGGTCATCTCCAATTGGCCGCTGCCGTCGGCACGGCGAGTCAGTCGGCCGCTAAGCGTTGATTCATTGGCCGCCGCCGTCTCGTGCACGTGCGTGCGTCCGCCGGCATCGCCGCACGCCGTCGCTGCCTGCTGAAGTCGCTGGTGACTCGCCTCGACGTGTGCCGAGCCGTCGGGCCGAGAAGCCAGCCTCGCCTCGGCCACGCTGCGCTCCTGACGACGCTGCAGCCGGGTGGCTCCGTCGGCACCGGTTGTCATTGACTCGCTCTGCTCGCTGCGTTCACTGAGGTGCGTCATATTGTGGCGCGACTCGCCGCCAACACCGCCAACACCGCCGCCACTCTGCATCATCTGTCTTGTGGCCGATGAGAAGCCGGTGGTGGAGGCATGCGACGTCGTGTGCGATCGCTGCATTATGCGACGCGAACGCTCCGTCGACGTTGAGCACGTGCCAATGTCGGCGGCCCGATGATGATTGGGGTCCAGCCGCGACAGAACAGTCGACGTCTGTGCATCACACGGCGCTGGCGACGTCTCCGAAGCGCCGTCCGCCGTGAGATGAGCGAGAGCTGATCCCAACCCTCCGTTTACTCTGGACGAAGATGAAGACAGCACCGATGTTGAGGACTTGTTGGACGACACGTGCTGGGACTGGTGGACAACGCGAGTGTTGGTGTTGCCAGACTGCGACAACAGCGAATTATCGGCGTTCATCAGGGCGGCTGGCGAGTCACGCGAAGTCCACGAGACCGGCTGTGACGAGGACGACGCTGTTCTGACGTTCGTCGAAAAGCAAGTACGGTTGGTGGCTACGCGCTGGCTGGTTTGGTTTGTGTGCACGCGAGACAAGCCGATCGTCTGATTTGCTGGCAAGACGGTGTTCCATAAGCGGTCATCATGCCCAGCAGCCCGCTTTGTCAATGCGGTGTTGTCTGAGTCGGACAGCAAAGAGTTCCCACCGAGCAGATCACTACTGCCTCGTCTGGTGGGGCAAGAATTGTGATCGCCGGCCAACACTGAGCTAGATGGGATCATGAGTGACCTGGGGTTGCCCAACAGCGGGCGACCTTGCATGTCCATTAGCACAGTATGTTTCGTGGAGGCGGATTGTTGACCGTCGAAGGAATGCTCACCTGCAGAAGTGATGGAGTTCACGCCCGCGCTCACATCATTGGACATTGACTCTCGGTTAAGATTCATTAGTTGTTGAAAGCGTTCTCGATTGTTCTGCATGGAAGCACCACCGAAATCCGCTGCGACGGGAAGCTGGCCCGAAGGCATCGAGCAGTCACGTGCGTTAATGGCGAATCTTTCGCGCATGCGAGCAGCCAGGGTCTCAAAATCGCCGTTGTGCTCTTTAATGAAGAAATCAGAATTTTGATCCATTATTTTGAACGAAAAAACGTGCACTATGAAGATAGCCACTCCTGTCACATGCACCGCAATCGAAGCACACCAACGAACAACACACAACACTCGCCACTAACTGAATGACAGCATGTGTGACGCAACACCAATGAGTGCGGCAATTGAATGAACAAGAGCTTAGAAAAATTATCACCAGATGTCCTTCAATAGTACGATGAATACGGATCGTTCACATGACTGATCTACAGAAAATACTTATAAATCGTTAACAATAATAGTTGAACGAGTTTATTGTTCACCAATGATATTTTACCTATTAAATTGATTGTCCTATGCTTCGGAAAAATTGCATTCAGTTGATATTATATATCGTTGTAAACTGATATTGTGTGTTTATTTGAGTATTATTTCACACACATTCTGGGTGTGAATATCGATACATTAATTTTGCGGCAAATGCCACCAAAATGTAGACAAATAGAATGCTGTTATCAACAATAACAATAACTGTTATCAACAATAGCAGATCATAGCACATTAGGCAAGTGCGTATGTTTGGTCGTTTCTAATTGACTGCTTGTATTATTGTACTTAGTATTATTTCAGGACGAATATCACGTTGATATTCGTGCTGAAATATCACATGTTTATTTTTTAACATTTGCAATTACTGATGGCCTCTCATTTACTCTGAAAATGTACTGTGTTCGGTTTTAATTTCAATTGAATTTTATGCGAGGAAGGGGTCGGACGTTGATGGGGCTGCTCGACTCTTTGGCGACGGCGTTGCGGCTGAAACGCCGGCCGATCAACATTGTCGTCGTTGGTCTGGACAACAGCGGCAAGACCACACTGCTCAGTAAGCTGCGTCCTGACCCGGGCACAACGGCCGCCAATATCGTCCCGACTGTCGGCTTCAACACAGAAACGTTCAAAGGTTTGCCGTCCGTGCCCATCACATACGTGACACCGAATTTGTTGAGGATGTCAATTGTAACAGATGTATCAATATTTAATCTATGCTCCAATTTCCAACCTCCATGTGCAGGATAGTTAAGTTGTCTAATCGAATCGCCTGGGATATTTTTTTATAAATAGCATATCGAACCCATATTTCGGAACGTTTCATTGTCGAACGTCTACATTGATACGATTATGATGAGTATTATGATGTTTGTTGTGATTTCTTAACGAGTGTAGTGCACTGCGTCTTGTGTGCGCGTTTGTGTGTGTGTGTGTGTGTGTGTGTGTGGCGGCAGCGCGTGGCGTTTCGTTCACGGCCGTCGACATGTCGGGTCAGGCGCGCTATCGCGGCTTGTGGGAGCACCAGTGCGGTGGAGCGTGCGATGCCATTGTGTTTGTCGTGGACAGCTGCGACCGACTGCGTGTTGTGGTGGCGCGCGACGAGCTGGACACGCTACTGCAGCACGAGGCGGTGGTGCGCCGGCCGCGACTGCCGCTGCTGCTGTTCGCTAACAAAATGGACGTTGCGGACGCGATGTCGTCGGTCAAGGTGTGCCGCTCGGCCGGCAAAAGCCTAAGACAAGCACAGATCGTAGAGAAAGTCGGGCAAATCTATCCCTCCTTCCTTCCACCAACCTTCTTAGACTATATGAGTCAGTAATAACTGGAGGGGACTGTCTCTCTTGCCAAGTTATTCACGACGAATTGGGACGATTCGATCTTTCGGGCGACCACTCGGAAGGTGAATTAATGCTCTCAGAGATGGAGGAAATGGAGAATACATGATAGCTATTGTTAGATGCACCCCAGGGAGATGAGAGTTAGACAATTTTGAACTATTCAACAAATGGATCTATTAAATATTGCAACAGTGCATTAACGTTGCTTCTTTCTGATATCCTCACTGAAATGTGCTGAACTGCTGGATCCAAAGATACGTCATTATAAAACTGTGTCCAAGCCCGTGCCTGTTTATTTTCTTTTTCATCTAGTTTCTCTCAATCGAATTTGTGTGATGTGATGTGTCAAAAATGTGCTGTTTTACGCGTAAACACCGGTCTATGTGCACTGAATTTTCGGTCGACAGGTGGCGCTGGCATTGGGCCTGGAGCGGCTGGCGGACAGGCCGCATCACATTTGCTCGAGCAACGCACTGACAGGACAGGGTCTCGAGGAGGGCTTCGACTGGCTGGCGCAGCAGCTCCAGTCTCGCCAGTAGCGTCGTGTGTGTGTGTGTTTTGTGTGTGTGTGTGTGTTTTGTGTGCGTGTGTGTGTTTTGTGTGTGTGTTTTGTGTGCGTGCAGTTTCGGCGTGTCAGCAACTCCGTCCGATATGCTGTCCCCGGCAGCGATTCATAATGTACCTGTGTGTCGCAGTCACGACCCGCCTATTTTATATTGCGCAAAGTCTAGTCTAGTCGGGAATATGTTGAGTGAGTTTGAGTCTTTGTGACGTGGTATTTGCAGTTTAATCCAACGCACGTTTGATCTCTAGTTGTTTGTGATTGAGCCGGCACACAATGGCTGTTTTTCACACGTGTTTTGTGTGACAACCAATCCGTCCAGTATTTGACCAGTCGTAATGTGCAGTTCTCATACGAAACAACACTGATCAACTTCAAAATAATACCATACGTGCATTGCGCCGCACTGATAATTGTATCGAGTCTCATTGTGAAGATACTCAAGTGAATATATCTCGCAATATATCCTAGTCAAGGAATGCAGCGCGGTCTCATTGTGAAGCATGTATTCTAGTAATGCATAATACAAGGTCGCAGTGTACACCTGTGTGCCGGGTGCCGGCTGAGCCATTTTATTGTGCCGAAAATGTTTCACTTGCACGAACAAGTCCCGGCACCCGGGTAATATGCATACGAACACTTATCAATGAAAAATATAAAAACACATTTTCTATGAGCGAGAATATAACATTCACAATGAAAATATGTGTGTGTTGTTGTCAATATGACGCGAAACTTATGAACAAATTCAACTCAAATGTCACAATGTGTTGTCGTCCGTCTTAAACCTCGCGACCCCTCCAGTGTCTGGCCCCTGGTACGGGGTATCAGGACTTGCTGGGAGGCGGGACATGTTGGGTGAAGCGAGCCACGGTCGACATGCCGTCCACGAACTTGGTCTTGAACAGCACGTTGGCGTTGTTGAACATGCCGTCCTTCAGTGACACCACAATAAACTGTCCACAAACACATAGACACACACAAGTGCGTGACACTTCGATACAAACACTCGGGAAATAGAAATATTGGAAAGATATCTCGTGAAAGGGCAGGTTGAAAACCGTCGTACCGTTCAGAACAGGTAAATTTAGTGTATTTTTCTGGTGTTATTGCTCTTTTCTCGGTGTGTATGTTGATGATTGAGATGCATGTGGATTGCAGTCATGCAATTTACAACGTTTGCACTCTTAGTATTGCATCTTGTTCATTGATCGTAATAGCAATGTCGGTATCGAATACATTTGGCATGTACTGAATGAAAATGTGCTATTTGAAGTCGCATATCCTTGTGATGCAGAACGGAGTGAACACGCCTGATGGTCCCGCGAATGGCAGCAAGCACTTAGTCTACGAACTGACATGGAGCCAGACTGCGTTCTGCACCCCCACTGTCATTATTAACTTACGATCATCTCTCCCGCCACACCAGATACACACACACACACACACCTGTGAGTGTTTGAAGTGCGTGCGCAGCATGGTGCCAATGTTTTGCGTGTGCGACAAGTCCAGTGCGGCGTCGACCTCGTCGAGAATGTAGATGGGCGCCGGTTTGAACAGCAGCAGCGCCAGAATAAGCGACAACGCCACCAGAGACCGCTGGCCGCCACTCAACTCTGCCAGCGACTCCTTCCACACGCCGCCGAACGCCACACGCACCTGACACACACACACACACACACGCACACACACACACATGGCTGGTGGAGTCTGTGGGCCAATAACAAGCTTGGAAAGACGGTGTTCAGGTATGTGCTATGAATCTCCCAATAAAAACACGCAGATATCCGAGGAAGTTATGAATGAATGACCCTCTGATCTACTGACATTACTCAATGATCCAATGAACTAATTGTGTACGCATTGACCTAACTGTGTAGTGTGGCTGGTGTGTCGCGTCCAACTGACCTCGAGACCGTCGAGGACCGAGCGGCCCTCAAGAGGCTGCAATTTAGCACTGGTGCCGGGCAGCAGCGTCGAGAAGATGCTGCCGAAGTCCTTGTTGACTCGCTGCCAGGCGCGCTTCAATGTCTCGTTCTTCTTCTCGTCGAGCTCGTGAATGACATTCTCAATGTTGGCCTTGTCGTTCTCCACGATGCGCTTCTTACTCATCAAATCTTTATACTGCAGTCAGAGAAAATACAGGCGTGCAAACACACACACACACACACACACACACACACACACACACACACAAATGAGCCACAAACGGTGCGTGTAATGATATGCGTGCATACCAATAGGCTGTGATCGCACGAAAACAACGAAAAACATCCATCATCGAAACAACGCAGCATCCAGCACAAATACACCAAATACTACGTGAAACCAGTGCCGCGTCACACTGGCACAATCAGTGAGTGAGCGCGTGCAAGACTGGCCTGCTCCTCGGCCTGTCCTAGCATCTTGATGGCGCGCATGTTGACGTTCTTGCTGAGTTTGGCGCGCTGTTCGTCCAGCTTGGCGATGCGTCGGCTCGCCTCGCCGGCGTCGTTGGCGGCAAAGTCGTAGGCCGTGCCTGACTGGCCGAAGAACCGCTCGTCAGCGCCGATCCACTCGTGCTCCTCGCGCATACATCTCACCTGCAACCGACACCAACACACAGGCGGACACACACACATACACAGACACACACATACAAATGCTGTGTTCACCGAAGCTGCTAGAGATGGAGAAACGATTTGATAACGATATACAAACATGTAATAGAAAAGAACAGGAAGGATGAAGGTCATTGGATCGCACGGTATAAGTGCAATACTAGAAGACATGATAGGAAAAATCCGTGTAGAAGAAACCTGAAGGGAAAAGCTTTGCGTATCGGTGCATAAAACTGGCACAAATGACAATGTGATAATGACCGTCAATCATAGTATAAACTCATATCAGATGGAAAAAGATAGAATATGAATGGAGACGGCACAATATCGTCGTCAGTGCGAGATCCACGCTCTACTCCACGTCAGAGCAGCCAGCGCTGTGTACAATCACTGATGTGTGTCGCTCTCAAATTGAGCCAACATCACACGCTTATAGCCACACTAACATTGGCAATGATTTTTAGATGCATAAACAAGCACAGCAAGTTGCTGTCGTGTTTGTCAGCCAACAGCAACACAAGACATATCACACACAGACACACAGCATAATTACATCACAGGCCCAACGTATATACACACACACAGACACACATTCAGTCAGTTGTGTTGTGACATTGGCAGTGGAAGGTCGTGTCAGCGCGTTGTCCAGTTGTTATTGTGAGCGTATTGTGAGTGCGAGAATATCGGGTGTGTGTGTTTGTGTCTGAACATGGACGCACAGACACTCAAGATTATGCTTGAAGCACAAGAACGTGCCTTCAAATCGGCCCTAGACCTGGTTGTTCAGCAGCAGGACAGAAGAATCGAGGCTGCGGAATCAACCATTCGGGAACTCGAAAAAAGCCTGCAATTTGCCTACGGGGAAATTGGAGATCTGAAGGAAACGATCCACCATATGAAATCGACAGAAGGAAAGAGAGAAGAAGAATTGTACAAATGTCGAGAGAGGCTACGCGAAAACGAAGATTTTTCTAGAAGAAAAAACCTCCGTGTCTGCGGGATAGAAGAAGAGAACCGAGAAAGTTGGGAGAGAACTACCCAGCTGATTGAAGAGACCTTGAAGGAGAAAATGGGCATCGAGGGGGCTCAGATCGAGCAAGCGAAACGTATCGGCAAAACATACGCTACAAAGAAGAAGCAGAGAACAATTATGGTAAGGATGGAGACATTCAAAGACAAAGAAAACATTCTGAGGAATGCGGCTAAGTTGAAGGGAACTGGCATCTTCATCAACGAAGATCTGTCCGCAGCATCCCAAGAGATGAAGATGCAACAGATGCCGGCATTCAGAGCAGCGAGAGCTGCCGGGAAAATCGCCTTTTTCCGCAAGACGCGTCTCATAATAAGAGAAAGAGAAAGGGAGTTCGGTTCTGCTGCCGAGACGGGGCAACGTTCCTATGCGTCTAGTGATCCGACTGCCCGCTCAGAAGCCACTCTGGCAGCCACTGGAAAAACAGCTGCTCTCTCTGGAGCTGCACGAGCGGAAGTACCTGCTAGCGCCTCTCCCTCACGAGCCAACACGCCAATCAGGGACAAATTGCGCCCTGGTGCCTCCGTCACAAGAAAAGATGCCTCGAGCGGCAAAGAAACAACCAGCCGCAGCAGGAGACAAAATTAGATTCAGATAAGTTTTCTGTCAAAGGTTCTATAGCTAATAAGACATGGACTCCAAAGAAGTCAATATGCTAGAATTTCTTGATGTCAGTGAAATTCTGTCTGATCATGTAGAAATGAAATCAATTCCTGAATCTCAATACGCAACATTGGATGTCAGTTTAACGACCTATGACGTATCCACCTTCTCGATCGTTGCATTGAATATCGTGAGCATTCCCTCTAATTTGTATGACTACCTAGACGAAGTTATATCTGTCAGTGAGCATAAATTTGATGTAATGGGATTTGCCGAAACGAGACTTGACAAAGACATAGCGCAGATATATAAAATTCCCAACTACACAATGTACGGGGTTCACAGAAACAGAAATGGTGGTGGAGTAGCCATGTATGTGCATGACAAACATATATCCACCCAGTTACACGAATTGTGTCTGAGTGAACCTGAATTTGAATGTGTAAGTGTAGAAATTGAGCGAGGTAAGAGCAAATTTTTTCTTGCTTCAATCTATAGGCCGCCGAACGGGAATTTTAATAAATTTCTTGAAAGAATCAACGATATACTCAACGAAGTCTCTAGAAAATCTTATCATGCCATTTTTCTATTCGGAGATTGGAATATAAACCTTCTAATACGAAATACTCAATTCAAAGATTTTACAAACTTAATGTTAACCTTTTCCTTATGGCCAGTGACTACCAAGCCCACCAGAATATCAAAGAACTCGGCTGCTCTCATCGATCACATATGGACCAATAATATAGAGAAAAACACCTCCAACTATATCATACAATCCGATATATCCGATCATTTTCCAATAGTCTCGAATTTTAGAGAAAACTCTATTGCTGCGGATAACGACCAAACTGTGCTGAGACGAGATTTCAATAGTAACAACATGAATAAATTTGTAGATGATATTTCATATCAAAACTGGGACGATGTTTACGAGTGTGAATGCCCTGATGCTGCTTTCAATACTTTCTTTGACAAATTCATGAAATATTTCGAAAATTATTTTCCACTCAAATATTTCGGAAAGAAAAAATTGACAAAATTATGTCCATATTTAACACCCGGAATCATTAAAAGTATCAGAGAGAAACATAGATTGGCGAGACTATCACGAAAATGGCCTCTTACATATAAGGAAAGATACAAAAAGTTCAGAAATACGCTGACACAAGTACTCAGAGATACCAGAAATGCATATTACACCAAACAATTCGGAGACATACAAGGGAATCCAAAAGAAACTTGGAAACAAATACATGCAGTCTTGGGATACCGAAAAAAAATATCCCGAGGAGTCAATTGATTTGGACTCAATTGCAAGGCATGAAGTTGCTAACAAATTCAACAGTCACTTTACGAATATTGTTGGATATGATGATCAAGACCCTGGCACCGCATTTACTACATATTTGGACGCGTCTTCAGCCGCATCTATGTACTTACTTCCCTGTAGTGTAGAGGAAATTAAGAGACACACAATATCGATAAAATCGAATTCCGCAGGATTTGATGAAGTAACCGCTTTCATGCTTAAAAAGACCGCAGACTTCATATCCGCTCCTCTCACGTACCTGATTAATTTATCCTTCCGTAAAGGCATATTTCCCACTAAATTAAAAATTTCCAAGTCATTACCTCTGTTTAAAGCAGGCGCCAAGACGGACATAAATAATTACAGATTGATATCCTTACTACCAGTCATGAGTAAAATCTATGAAAAGGCCATTGCATGCAGACTCATTGATTTTCTTGAAGCAAAAAGTCTTATATCTCACACCCAATTTGGATTTAGAAAAAATAAATCAACTCAGTCGGCTCTTCTGCATTTTGTTTCGACGATATATGAGCAATTGGATAGAAAGCGATATGTGGCTGCAATTTTTATAGACATTTCCAAAGCATTTGACTCCTTGAACCATCGCATTGTACTTGCTAAATTAAAAAACGCTGGATTGAGAGGGCCCGTTCATAAATTATTCGAAAGTTATCTTTCCGGACGGAAGCAATTTGTTGTCTGTAACAATTCGCCTTCACAATATAAATACATTCACCATGGAGTACCACAGGGATCTATATTGGGACCAATCTTATTTTTGCTATACATAAATGATATAACATATGTTGCAAAAGAAGCACACTTAACAATGTACGCTGACGACACAAGCATCCTTGTTTCCGCAGATGATTTACAATGCCTTCACTCTAGACTGACACAAACACTGGTTCTCGTGAACTGTTGGATGAATGCAAATAAACTGAAAATAAATACATCTAAAACCAATATAATGCTATTTCAGAACAGATCACTCACACATCACCTGGACACAGTGATGTTAAATGGAGAAGTGGTGCATCGAGTACAAACAGTGAAATTCTTGGGGGTGTTAATAGATGAATATATCAACTGGAATAATCACATCGACAACCTATGCAAGAATTTATCCATCATTGCCGGCATTATGTATAGGGTTCGTAATAAGCTTAGTACAGAAGCAATGCGGACGATATACTACACTCTATGTTACTCAAAACTTATATATTGTATATCTGTCTGGGGGTGCACTTGGCCTTCGTTTTTGGACAAATTATTCGTTCAACAAAAACGTGTTCTAAAAATAATTTCTTTCAAAAAGAAATATGACTCAGCAGATGATATCTTTAGAAAAGCGAAACTCTTGAAGTTAAGACACATTCACAGATATTTTCTTTTGTTGGATACATTCAGATCGATAAAACATGAAAATGGAATCTTCCATGTTCTGCATCACTCCCAACTGACTAGAAGAAATAACATAAATTTACATGTACCGAACTACCGGACTCAATTATTCCGTAATTCTATCTTATATTTAGGACCCGAAACATGGAATGCTCTTCCCGATTCATTGAAAACACAGGTCTCCTCAATGACAGTTAGCTCCTTCAAGTACAAAATAAAAAAGTACTTGCTCGATTTGGATCACTGACGTATGATGTTGTACCTCTGCATGATAGCGTGCTGACATGCCGAAATGTGATTTTTAACATTTTCTCGACTCATGTGCAGTGTTGAATTTTTGTCATCGTCATTATTGTCATTGTCAATTCTTTGTCACACTCAATATGTGTGAGAGAGTACTATGAATTGTGTATCTGGTAATATTGTTGTGCCATTAAATCTATATAATATAGCGTGTCATACATCACACATTGTTATATATATATACTTATTTAACAACTCATATATATAACAATGTTTAATCACTGTATCATATAATCATTATTTAATCACTTGTCAATGTTTCATGTTGGAACAAAATTATCATTATTACATAAGTATGCAAAAGAGACAATGTCTCAGCAGACTCTATATCCACTTTCTTTATTTATTGTTGTTATGCTATTTGTTATTTGCTTGTGGAAAAAATACAATTTGAACAATTTGAACATTCTTCATGCACCAATCTGCACACACACAGACACACCCGCTCGATAGAGTCAGCCAGATCAGAAGACAGCTTGTCGGCCTGATGCTGCAGCTGCATAATTTCCAGTCGTTGCTGTTTGACAGTGTGAGCCAGCGACTCCTTGCTGGTCGTCAGCTCGGCAATCTCGCGGTTCTGCGAGTTCAACACCTCCTTGTGTCGCTTGAGAGCCGCCTTGGCCTCGGCCAGCGCCACCTGCCGCACAAATCGTCCATAATAATCAGCTCAGGCGTCCGAGCCGGCCGTGAAAACACGCCGCAACTAAGGGCGAAATAGAAGCAAAAATAGACGAGAAAATGAAACACAGATATTGATATTGATGATATTATTATTATTATAAAATCCAGGCAAGCCCAGTAGCATGGGATGAGAGCCAGCACTTTTACCACCATGCATGGCCGCATGTACTGGAAGCGCCCAAATATGCAGGGTTTGAGAGAAGCATACATGTGTGAGACCTGCGGTCAGAGGAAGCAATAGAAAGACGACATGGTTGACCTTGGCTTGCTGGGCTGCCTGTTGATTGTGGGTGAGCTGGGCGGCGAGTTGTTGCAGGCAGTCGGCACAAGAGGCCAACTGTTCCTGCGTGGACACGACAGCAGCTCGCAAATCAGCTATCTCCAGTCGCATCCGCTCCTCATCCTGCCAATCAAGAAATGTATTTTAGCCTCCGACAGGCATGCATACAACACACACACATACAGCGAGAACAAGCGCAACGCATATACATAGAACACACAGACAATAGTACAAATACAGCCATACGCAAGTAACCAAACCGACCACGCCCACAGACTTAGAACACACACACACACACACACACAATATGAAGCTGACATGCTAGTTACATAGAGTCTTATAAACACGACACCGATTGCCGCAAATTTAATTAAGCTAAAAACAAACACAAATAGTTCTATCTACACGTAATTTTTACAGTAAATGAGTATTCTAATTCGGACAATTGCAGCATATACCACATCAAATAGACTACAATTCAAAAGTCGCCTCAATTTACACACACATACACACATCCTATTGTACAATTCTTCATAAACGAATGTCTAAGCCGTACACGCATGTCTAAATGAATATCTAGTGTGCATGTGTGTGTGTGTGTGTGTGTGTGTGACACACAAAGACACACAAAGACATACACTCAAACAAATAGACAGATAACACAACACAACAGACACACAAACACAGATAAGAGAGCTCAACACAACAACACACAGACAGCATATAATGGAGACACATACAGACACAAGAACGGAAAAGACACGCATGAAGCACATACACATAGAAGACAGAACACATATAGATAGAAGACATAGCGTATCTGAGAGATTGTGTAGAGATTGCGCAATATAAATGTTTCAATAAATAAAAATGAAATGTGTGTGTGTTTGTGCATGTGTGTGTGTGTGTGTGTGTGTGTGTGTGTGTGTGTGTGTGTGTCAGTGTCACCTCTTGTCGTGTCTGCCAGTCAGTCCTGGCTTGCTGCGCCGTCAGCTCGCACGTTCTCAGCTGTTGTTCGGCGTGGCGAAGCTGTTGGTCGCGCACGGCAGTCTGGTTCTGCAGCTGCTCCTCTAGCTGCTGCACCAGCTGTTGGCCGTTCTTCTCTGCGGCCGCACTCTCGGCCAGCTGCCGTTCCAGCTCGTCTATCATCGCCAGCCACACGACAATTTATCTATTTGTTTGTATGCGTGTGTGTATATATGTGTGTGTGTGTGTATGTATGTGTGTGTTTGAATGAGGGTGTATGTATGAGTATATACGTGTGTATGAGCGTGTGCATGTGAGTGTATGTGTATATGTGTGAGTATGTGTGTAAGTAAAGCGACGTAACTAAAATGCATTGACAAATGAGCTGAAAACGAATAACACACAAGAACAGACACAAAAACAAAGAAAAAACAGAACTGGAGAACGAAGCAGAAAAACATACACAGCAAAATAACACCAAAATACAAACACAGCTTAATCCGCCATTGACGCAAGAAGAGGGTAGAGGACGGGAGTGAACAAAGGACAGAGTAAGAGAGCTGACCGATCTGCTGAGTCAATTGGTCGAGTTGTTGTTGCAGTTGACAGTGAGAGCTCTGTTGCACGCGCTCGTTGAGCAATTGCAACTTGTGACGTCCCTCCTCCAACTGCTGGCTCAAATCCGTGTAACTGAGCACACACACACACACACACACACACACGCGCACACACACGCACACACACACACGCACACACACACACGCACACACACGCACACACACACACACGCACACACACAAACACACACACACACACAAATACATTCGCTTAATATTGCGATATGACATTCAGTTGAGAAATTATACAATGATATATAGTATTATTAATAATATTAAAATTAAGATATAAAATGAAATGAAAAAAGCGCAAATGTTTTAAATGGCATGACTGCGATATCCATGCACCTTGGTCATCAACACAAACACACAAGAAATGAGACGAAAAGTGGCGCGGGAACAGAACCGCTCACAAACACGCACCATAGACACACACACACAATATTTTAAATTATTATTCAGAGCGAGTATATTGTATATGGTGCAAAATAAATGTGTATATTTAACAATAAATTGTTGAAATGTGTGGTGTAGTGGTAGCACACCCGCCTCACAAGCGGGAGGTCCGTGGTGCGAAATCCGGCGGAAAGTTTCTTCGGGCGAATTTTATAATCCAACAGCCCCTGTCCACACTGGCGGGCCCAGGGGGGCCAGGGGTCTGAAGCCCCCCAAATGTTTCCATCAACTCCTCATACCCAAGAGATTCACTAAGTGGTCAAGAAAAATAATTTTTGTAGAGTTTGTTGACATAAGCATTATCGCAAAGCATATTGGCGCATAATGCGTTTGTAAATGTATATATATCATTGAAAAAGATTTCAACCCCCCCAAAAATGCACTCTGGATCCGCTACTGCCTGTCCATCCAGCAGTAAATGATACCAGATATCAGTCATGTGTTGTGTCATGCATTCTGGGGAGGTGACCCTCTCTAACACGTCTTCCGTCCTTGTGGCGCCATAGCGTGGAGAGGGTCGGTTCTGCGGTGGCAGCCAGCTGCACGGGACACACCTGTGTGTGTTCATAAACTTCGACTTCTTCCCGTGTAACAGCTGTCACTTGAGGCCTTTAACCTTACACACACAATCACATGAGGCGAGACTCACCTGCGCGCCTGGGTGCCCAGCTGTGACAGCTGCTTGGTGATGGCTGTCAGCTGGTCTTGCAGCTGTCGCTGACGCTCGTGAGCTGCTGACACGGCGTGCAGCTCGGCTAGTACGCTGAAGCGCGAGGTCCGCGCGCCGCCTGTCAACGTGCCGGCCGGATCGACAATGTCGCCGTCGAGTGTGACGGCGCGACGCTGGATGCGCGCGTCAAACGCCACCTAGCGGAGGCGGCCAGAAACACACGTACGAACACAAAAACACAGATGCTATATAAATGGAATTCATTGAGCGAGGACAAAGTGAGCGCCCAAATCATACGTTTTTTCAAGTCGACGCTAGACAAGGTGGTAATTGTGACGGCACAGCTCGAGCCTTGCTCATCTCCCGTATATTCAACTTGGTGATTACACATACACACTCACCCTCACACAAACACACACACACACACACACAAACACACACACACACACACAAACACACACACACACACACACACACACACACACACACACACACACACACACACACACACACACACACACAGTGGTCACACGATAAAACGCAGATACAGTGTCGTGTACCACCGAGTTACTGGCCACGTTGCACCAATGACGGCAGCCCACAATGCAACTATATCCACATACACGCACATGATATCACACACATCAAGGAAAAATGACCAGAAATCATATACAGGGGGTCCACGATATTCTACCGTTCACAATTCGACATTTCGCGAATTCCACAGCGCCTAATTCATACCCCAAGCCTCATTTGGAAGAACAGGAACAATTATCGCCAGGCAGCTGCTTCAACATCATCTACAAAAACTCTTGTTCTTCATGCCGCAAGTTACTTCCGTCTCAACACCATGAAGAACATGTTGATCAAGTGGATGAAGGACATGTTGATCAAGTGGATGAAGGACATGTTGATCAAGTGGATGAAGGACATGTTGATCAAGTGGATGAAGGACATGTTGATCAAGTGGATGAAGGACATGTTGATCAAGTGGATGAAGGACATGTTGATCAGGTGGATGGAGGACATGTTGATCAAGTGGATGGAGGACATGTTGATCAAGTGGATGAAGGACATGTTGATCAGGTGGATGGAGGACATGTTGATCAAGTGGATGAAGGACATGTTGATCAGGTGGATGGAGGACATGTTGATCAAGTGGATGCAGGACATGTTGATCAGGTGGATGAAGGACATGTTGATCAGGTGGATGGAGGACATGTTGATCAAGTGGATGAAGGACACGTTGATCAAGTGGATGAAGGACATGTTGATCAAGTGGATGAAGGACATGTTGATCAAGTGGATGAAGGACATGTTGATCAAGTGGATGAAGGACATGTTGATCAAGTGGATGAAGGACATGTTGATCAAGTGGATGCAGGACATGTTGATCAAGTGGATGAAGGACATGTTGATCAAGTGGATGCAGGACATGTTGATCAAGTGGATGCAGGACATGTTGATCAAGTGGATGGAGGACATGTTGATCAAGTGGATGAAGGACACGTTGATCAAGTGGATGAAGGACATGTTGATCAAGTGGATGAAGGACATGTTGATCAGGTGGATGGAGGACATGTTGATCAAGTGGATGAAGGACATGTTGATCAGGTGGATGGAGGACATGTTGATCAAGTGGATGCAGGACATGTTGATCAGGTGGATGAAGGACATGTTGATCAGGTGGATGGAGGACATGTTGATCAAGTGGATGAAGGACACGTTGATCAAGTGGATGAAGGACATGTTGATCAAGTGGATGGAGGACATGTTGATCAGGTGGATGAAGGACATGTTGATCAAGTGGATGAAGGACATGTTGATCAGGTGGATGAAGGACATATTGATCAAGTGGATGAAGGACATGTTGATCAAGTGGATGAAGGACATGTTGATCAAGTGGATGGAGGACATGTTGATCAAGTGGATGAAGGACATGTTGATCAGGTGGATGGAGGACATGTTGATCAAGTGGATGCAGGACATGTTGATCAAGTGGATGCAGGACATGTTGATCAAGTGGATGGAGGACATGTTGATCAAGTGGATGCAGGACATGTTGATCAAGTGGATGAAGGTCATGTTGATCAAGTGGATGAAGGACATGTTGATCAAGTGGATGGAGGACATGTTGATCAAGTGGATGAAGGACATGTTGATCAAGTGGATGAAGGATATGTTGATCAAGTGGATGAAGAACATGTTGATCAAGTGGATGAAGAACATGTTGATCAAGTGGATGCAGGACATGTTGATCAAGTGGATGAAGGACATGTTCATCAAGTGGATGGAGGACAGGACAAAACGCAAGATGCCATTAGCCTGGGACTTGTGCGAGAACGTGCCCTGTCACTGTTGGAATATTTGCAAGCAGCATCATCCTCCAGGACACAAGAAACATTCTAGGCGAGCAGGGGCTGGTTCCACTGATTCAGGCAGCGAGCAGGCCTCCACAATGTCACAATGAGTGGGGAAACAGCCAGTGCTGTACATAAGCTGTTTTAGATAAACAAATTTAGATACGTATAAATGAAGCCTTCAATATTAATTATTTAGTCTTAGTTTTTAGTGCTATTTTGGGGGTCTGGGCTGAAAGTCGGTCCCTATCCCCCCTAATTATAATGTATTACTATGGGAAAAACAGTTTTAAGATTCGACCAAGCGCAGGTTTGACAAATGATAGACCGCCGCATCCCCGTCAAACTGCGGACACACCCTGTATAGCACAATATGCACACACGACAAACCACTCAATGATGTAGTTAAATCCGGATAGTTCCAGTTCGCGGTTGTATGGACAACCGCTCAATAAACACCCGATGCCTCGCCAGAGCAAAAATATTCGAGAAAACAACTTTGTTTCACAGCGCCACGCAGACCTTTTTGGCGCAGTCGAGATCTCGACACACCAGTGTGGAGCCGAACACCCACTCCATGGCCTTGTGCACCTCTGGCTGGTAGCGAATACAAGACAGCGCTGTGCACACGTTATCTTTACCCACCTGAAACACACAAACACACAAACAAACACATACACACGTGCATGCAGACAGATACCCAAACTGACTTCAATTAATTATTAATCGTTATTACTGATTCATAAAACACTCAATTGATAACCGGAATGCTGGAGAGCAGCATGTGAAACACTGTGGCAGTGGCGCATTTTGACACCATGATGCTGGTATATTGACACCATGATGCTGGAATATTGACACCATGATGCCGGTATATTGACACCATGATGTTGGTATATTGACACCATGATTCTGGTATATTACCACCATGATGCCGGTATTTTGACACCATGATGCTGGAATATTGACACCATGATGCCGGTATATTGACCCCATGATGCTGGTATATTGACACCATGATGCCGGTATATTGACCCCATGATGCTGGTATATTGACCCCATGATGCTGGTATATTGACACCATGATGCTGGTATATTGACCCCATGATGCTGGTATATTGACCCCATGATGTTGGTATATTGACACCATGATGCTGGTATATTGACACCATGATGCCGGTATATTGACACCATGATGCCGGTATATTGACCCCATGATGCTGGAATATTGACCCCATGATGCTGGTATATTGACACCATGATGCTGGTATATTGACCCCATGATGCTGGTATATTGACCCCATGATGTTGGTATATTGACACCATGATGCTGGTATATTGACACCATGATGCCGGTATATTGACACCATGATGCCGGTATATTGACCCCATGATGCTGGAATATTGACACCATGATGCCGGTATATTGACCCCATGATGCTGGTATATTGACACCATGATGCTGGTATATTGACACCATGATGCTGGAATATTGACACCATGATGCTGGTATATTGACACCATGATGTTGGTATATTGACACCACGATGCTGGAATATTGACACCATGATGCTGGTATATTGACACCATGATGCTGGTATATTGACACCATGATGCTGGTATATTGACACCATGATGCTGGAATATTGACACCATGATGCTGGTATATTGACACCATGATGTTGGTATATTGACACCACGATGCTGGAATATTGACACCATGATGCTGGTATATTGACACCATGATGCTGGTATATTGACACCATGATGCCGGTATATTGACACCATGATGCCGGTATATTGACCCCATGATGCTGGAATATTGACACCATGATGCCGGTATATTGACCCCATGATGCTGGTATATTGACACCATGATGCCGGTATATTGACCCCATGATGCTGGTATATTGACACCATGATGCCGGTATATTGACCCCATGATGCTGGTATATTGACACCATGATGCTGGAATATTGACACCATGATGCTGGTATATTGAACCCATGATGCTGGTATATTGACCCCATGATGTTGGTATATTGACACCATGATGCTGGTATATTGACACCATGATGCCGGTATATTGACACCATGATGCCGGTATATTGACCCCATGATGCTGGAATATTGACACCATGATGCCGGTATATTGACCCCATGATGCTGGTATATTGACACCATGATGCTGGTATATTGACACCATGATGCTGGAATATTGACACCATGATGCTGGTATATTGACACCATGATGTTGGTATATTGACACCACGATGCTGGAATATTGACACCATGATGCTGGTATATTGACCCCATGATGCTGGTATATTGACACCATGATGCTGGTATATTGACCCCATGATGCTGGTATATTGACCCCATGATGTTGGTATATTGACACCATGATGCTGGTATATTGACACCATGATGCCGGTATATTGACACCATGATGCCGGTATATTGACCCCATGATGCTGGAATATTGACACCATGATGCTGGTATATTGACCCCATGATGCTGGTATATTGACCCATGATGCTGGTATATTGACACCATGATGCTGGTATATTGACCCCATGATGCTGGAATATTGACACCATGATGCTGGTATATTGACACCATGATGTTGGTATATTGACCCCATGATGCTGGAATATTGACACCATGATGCTGGAATATTGACACCATGATGCTGGTATATTGACCCCATGATGCTGGTATATTGACACCATGATGCTGGTATATTGACCCCATGATGCTGGAATATTGACACCATGATGCTGGTATATTGACACCATGATGTTGGTATATTGACCCCATGATGCTGGAATATTGACACCATGATGCTGGTATATTGACCCCATGATGCTGGTATATTGACACCATGATGCTGGTATATTGACACCATGATGCTGGAATATTGACACCATGATGCTGGTATATTGACACCATGATGTTGGTATATTGACACCACGATGCTGGAATATTGACACCATGATGCTGGTATATTGACACCATGATGCTGGTATATTGACACCATGATGCCGGTATATTGACACCATGATACCGGTATATTGAACCCATGATGCTGGAATATTGACACCATGATTCCGGTATATTGACCCCATGATGCTGGTATATTGACACCATGATGCCGGTATATTGACCCCATGATGCTGGTATATTGACACCATGATGCTGGTATATTGACCCCATGATGCTGGTATATTGACACCATGATGCTGGTATATTGACACCATGATGCTGGTATATTGACACCATGATGCTGGTATATTGACACCATGATGCTGGTATATTGACCCCATGATGCTGGTATATTGACACCATGATGCTGGTATATTGACACCATGATGTTGGTATATTGACACCACGATGCTGGAATATTGACACCATGATGCTGGTTTATTGACAGCAATAAATTCAGTCATGCCTGATTGCTGGATTATCCTTCAAATGCTCCTCAAGCGTGTTGAAATAGCTTCACTTCCGAAATAGCTTCACTTCACTTCACACGTATCGACATGTGTGTATGTGTCTGTTTTTGTTGGTATAGAATATACTTACCGAAAAATAACAAAAAAGGCATGCAACAATATACATTTAATTAAAACCAGCATGACAACAAATGTCCATCGAGCATAGCCTTTGACGGACAAGATTAACTGTGGTCAGTGTCAGCGGTCTGTATGTGTGTGTGTGTGTGTGTGTGTGCGTTTTTGTATGTCTGTATGTGTGTGTGTGTGTGCGTTTTTGTATGTCTGTATGTGTGTGTGTGTGCGTTTTTGTATGTCTGTATGTGCGTGTGTGTGTGTGCGTTTTTGTATGCATGTATGTGTGTGTGTGCGTTTTTGTATGTCTGTATGTGCGTTTGTGCGTTTTTGTATGTCTGTATGTGCGTGTGTGTGTGTGTGTGTGTGTGGAGCTGGCTGACCAGTTTCTGGGCGTGGCGCACAGTGTCGGCATCAATGGTGCGGCCGATGATCTGGTTGAGTGGAATGAACGTGACTCGCTTCTGCAAGTGACCTCGCTCCAGCAACTTTTTGCCCACCACCTCATTGCTCACCACCACGTTGTACAACTGCACACACATGCATGCACATACACACACCAAATCAAGCGGGTGTGAGGTGAAGTATAAGTGAACACACACAAACACACACACACAGACATACAGACAGACAGAAATTTGGAGCAGCCCGCACGAACGACACGGGGATGCGGAAGAAAATGACGGCATTCAAGTTCACTCTTCGCCATTCATTACGGTATAGAGTAATCAGTAGTTAGAGCAAGACGCGAAAATCACTCACAAGAAGGATTATCATAAATCAGGGGTTCATAACCGTGGGTGCGAGACTAGTTCCTGAGGGGTGCCAGACTAGTACCTGGGGGTGCGAGGCTAGTTCCTGGGGGTGTGAGACTAGTTCCTGAGGGGTGCGAGACTAGTACCTGGGGTGCGAGGCTAGTTCCTGGGGGTGCGAGGCTAGTTCCTGGGGTGCGAGGCTAGTACCTGGGGTGCGAGGCTAGTACCTGGGGTGCGAGGCTAGTTCCTGGGGGTGCGAGGCTAGTTCCTGGGGGTGCGAGGCTAGTTCCTGGGGGGTGCGAGACTAGTTCCTGGGGTGGGAGGGATTCCGTGAAAATTAAAGAAAATATATGGTTTTACATTTGCTATATATTTTCCTGAAGAAAAAAATGTATGCATGAGTAAACAATGAAATTAAAAGGTTTTATTATTACGTTGTTTATATTTTTCTTTTTTATACAGCTATAAAGAATCCAGGGGTGTGAACACTGAAAGAACATTGATATAGCTGAATGCCAGCACGGCGCGAGAGAAGCAGTTGTGTGGGTGCCGCCGCCGTATCGTTATGGCAGTGGTTCTTAACATTATTGGAGGAACTGAACACAACAAGTTCCATACATGCATTCATCTAACCCCTCGTGTTTGAAGTAATATAAGAGAAATCATAAATCACGTACGATCAAGACAGTCACACAAGTAGACTACTACTGAGTGGACCGAGTTGCTTGCAGCACAGATATCAAGACCAAGCGATGTGGCGTGATTAACTGCAGCCAATGATGACCAAGCAGAGCTTGACATCACGAATCATGCAAGTAAGTGAACCAAACCGCAGAACCCCTGAAACTGACACACCGAGCCGCTGGAGTTCCATTGAACCCAGGTCAAGAACCACTGTATGACAGCTTGTCTCTTCATAACGAGCAGTATAAGTAGGTAAGTACAATGAAATAGAACACGCAGAACCGGCACGGACAATGTTAGGAAGGGAAGCAAGAGGGAGGGAGAGACAGAGAGAGAGAGAGAGAGAGAAACGGAGAGACAGGCAGAGGGCCACTCACACGTCCGCCGGCCGTCACTTCCAGAGCGGTGGCTGCCTCGGCTCGCTCCAGTTGAAACAGCTTGCCCACGGTGCCGTGGATGGAAGAACGATCAAAGTTCGGCTCCGGATCACGGTAGTCAAACGCCAACTGTGGAAACCTGACACACGCACACATATAAGTCAGTGTCTGCGTCACAGTTGAATAACTTAGTTTAGTTTGAAATAGGTAAATATATTATTTACTTGTTAAATTGGTTTTAAATTAGTTATTTAGCTAAGTTGAGGACAGACTGATACAAAGCCAATGCTCCTGTACTCGCCGTTGATCCGCGTGTTAACAGCGATAATTGCATACGAATATCGCATATCACACGAGTTAGTAGCCATATTCAAATATTCATTATATAATCCTTTCATTATCGCATTGACACAATGTTGAGATAATGTTGAGAAACCAGTGGAAAACAACACAGTAAAACAAAAATAGAATTACAAGCGACATAAACGACAGAGAAACAAGTGGAACAGAACGAGAAGAATGAGTGAAAGAAAAGACAGAATGATGACAAGATGGCGAGGTGGAACAGCAGTGGACTCACTTGGAATCAACCACATCGATCTGATCTCGTACACCGGCCAACTGCGTGTTGAGCTGGCCGTGTTGTTGTTGAAGATGTTCAACATGATGCTCATCGTAGCCCAGCTCACTGACAGCTTTCTACGACACACACACACACACACACACACACAAACATAAAAGTATACACGGCAATTATACCAGAGTCAGAAACAATATCGCCACTTTCATTGAATTCCCTCCTCGTAACGCAAATATAGTACAATAGAGAAGGAATAACAATAAAAATTAGACCAAAACAAATTGAGAAAATATATCGAAAAATTCGCCTAGTTTTCATCCATCATGTTTTCATTCAAGCAGTTGCCACATGAACCGCTGTAAGTATTGTTGAAATATATACTGGCACGCCATTAACTCTCAACCTCTCTCCGCTGCTCTCTCTCTCTCTCTCACTCATCCCCGTCGTCAGTGATAGCTGACAACGTTCAATCAATCGAATGAGAGTGAAAATCTTGTTTGATTCGACACTGGCACAAAAATATTCATCCATCATTTTGATGGTTTTACAATTCACAATACTTTTTTGTTTGTTCTAAACTGAATTAAAAGTCTAGTTTCAAACAGAGCTTTCAAACGAAATTCGTTCTGTCCTCATGTTTCAGTCTTTTCAGTTTCAGATGTTTATATTGACGAAATAAAATGGCTATGTTTGGCGTGTGGCAATATCAACGCCGGTCACGTTTCGTAATGAAATATTGAGAAACAACTGAATTATACAGCAACAATTAAATGCCAGCTGCTTCAAAACAGCTGATATCACACACACACACACACACACACACACACACACACACACACACACACACACACACACACACACACACACACACACATTACATTACATTACATTAGGTAGATATTTATATAGCGCCCTACACCTAGAGGGTCTCTAGGGCGCTGCACACACGCACACACACACACAAACGCACACACACAGACACACTTACACACACACACACACACACTTACACACACACACACACACACACACACATTACATTACATTACATTAGGTAGATATTTATATAGCGCCCTACACCTAGAGGGTCTCTAGGGCGCTGCACACGCACACACACAGACACACTTACACACACACACACACTTACACACACATAGCCACACACACAGAAAGTGAAAGGTGAAGAAAGAAGAGAGATAACTTACACCTTATAATCATCACTAATATAGACAATGTTCTCTAGAGTATAATACGATTTTACCATGAAAAATTTCTTTGAGTGTTTTTTGAAAACAGGGATAGAATTGATAGAACGTAGTGTTGGGGAGAGCTTATTGTAAATACGGGGTCCTAAGATAGAGAAACAACGATTATAGTGAGTATGTCTAGAAGGAAAAGCAGGTCCCAATAAGAGACGAGAATCATCAGTTGACCTAAGTGTACGAGTAGATTTCTTGAAGGATAGAAGTTCAAATAAGTACGATGGCTTACGGAGAATAAGAGTGGAATGGATAATCAAACAGATGCGGTAGTCAACAAGCGCCTTAATAGGAAGAAGTCCCAATTTTTGTAGATAGGGAGAGACATGAGAGCCAGCAGGGAGATTGTAGATTAGACGACAAGCTTTACTAATAACAGATTGAAGTTTGCGAAGCTGGCGGTGGTTCAGAGAAAGAAAGAGCGAGCAACAATATTGAATCCTACTCAGAATGAAAGAATTAGCCAGTTTGAAAGCAGCAGAGACAGTTAAATATCTACGGATAGAATAGATTCGCCTAATGTGAAAGTTACATACCCTAATGATATCAGAGATGTGTGGTTCAAAAGAAAGAGAATCATCTAGCAAGACACCTAAGCTACGAACAGATTTAGAGAGAGGAACAGATAGACAAGTTAAACTTCTAGAAGATTGAAAAAGGATAAATTTTGTCTTATCCGGATTGAGCTTGAGATGGTGGGACAAAGACCAGGTTTCAATGTCATCCAACAGAGAAGAAACAGAAGATTGGGAAATAGTATCAGACGAGAGAATAATTTGGATGTTCGTAATTTGGACACACACACACACACACACACACACACACGGCCAACAGCTGCATGCTCACCTCCAGCCGCTGCACGTCGGCCTGCGTGCGCTGCAGCTGCTTCTGTTGGTCGGCATGGTCGGCGGCCGTGGTGCGCAGCTGCTTCTGCTGCTGCTGAAGCTGTTGGCGCGCCTGCTTCAGTCGCATATCAGCCTGCTTGCCGGCTGTCTGTGCCTCGGACACGGCACGACGCGTATCTGTCGTCGTCATGACAACAATCACCCGGCACACATGGTTGTCATGACAACAATCACCCAGCACACATGGTTGTCATGACAACAATCACCCAGCACACATGGTTGTCATGACAACCCACAATACAGTGTTGCCATGACAACCCACAATACAGTGCTATTACAGTAGCCAACATGTATGTTGTCATGACAACTAACAACGATATTAAACGTGGAGTGTATGAATGTGATGCATGTAACGTATAAACACATAAGCGCTCCACTACATTGTTCAAAGCATTTACTAAACTTGACATGATTAAATACAATACTCCAATGAAAATGTTCAAAGCATTCAAAACTCGTTCTCCCAACAATATACAAAAAAACTTTGTCATAAATCCCAGGCATGTGGACAAATTTGCGGTTCCTTTTGTACACACAAAAACAAGAAACCTCACACTTTTTCACCAAGGAATCAGACTTGGGAACAAATTAACAAATGCAATCAAAATGTCCAAATCGATGTCAGCTTTCAAGAGAACATGAAGAACACAATATATTCAAAGTTAAGAGTGATATACAATGTTACCTATGTGTATGGGAACATCTAAACGGAGCATCTTAACAGTGTGACATGGTGAAAAATCTTTCATTTTATTATTTAGTTGTATATGTGTATATAGGTTAATGTATATTGTATGTTGGAAAAGGGCAGTACAAGCCTACAGGCCTGTATACCCTGCCATCCTGACATATTACATTATCTTTGTTTTGTTTTGTTTTGTGTGCGAATGTTTGTGTTATGTTGGGTTTGTCAAACACATGATGACGATGATGTATGTATGACATGTGTCGTTGGTATGTGAAAACAGCGAAGAACGAGAGCACGAAACCAAAACACAAACACCCAGCTTTTGCTTATAGATTGATATGAAAGAAAGACTTATAAGAAAATAAATGTCCATTTGGCTGGTTGAGCGATGGTTGCGCTCGCCACGTACCCATGAGTTGTTGTGCCAGTGTGGCGCTGTGAGCGTCACCGTCGGCCGCCACGCCAGCACTGAGCGTCTGGAAGCGAGAACGAGCCGCCTGCAGAGCCTCGCTGTGCTGTTGATCTGCGCCGCGCAGTCGGTCAAACTCGCCCTGCACTCCAGCCATCTCCGACTCCTTGCGCTGCAGTGCCGTCTCGTCCTACAAGTGCATGCACACACACACACACACACACACACACACACACACACACACATACACACACATATACATGGTTATACACAGCCATATACACACAGACATACACAAACATGTATGTATAGACGTATACAAAAATAAACAAACAAACATACATATACAAACGTACATATACAAAAATTATACATTATACAAGCATAGACATATACAGGCATAAACACAAAAACATAGGCAAACCTAGAGAAACACAGGCACAGACACACACACACACACAAACACATAATTGGAGAAAGAGTTAGATGATAGTAGGCGTGTAGACAGGATGGTTGGAGTCTAGCTAACCTACCGTACCTGACAGCTAGGCAAGCAAAAGTAGGTAAGTACAGGCAAACACACTTATACACAGACGCACATACAAACACGTGCATTATCAAGAGGATTTAAGAGCTTTTACGAGTATCCGCAATAATACAGATAGCATATAGCACGGGCATGTCAAAAACAAGCTAAAAACAGATCACAATCAAAGACACCAATCTACAGATATATATGAGTACCAAATTACGCTGAGTGATTATTAGTAATATTAAATCCAGTGTATACACTTGATATTTGCGTTTAGAGACACGAGTATTTAGAGCCGCCTGACGTCCGCGGCAACACTATCACAAGTGAGACACAGTAATGAACCCCACTGACATCGTGCAGGTTCTTGGTGAGACTCGCTTGCCGCTTCTGTTCGGTCTTGATCGAGTCGCCAGTGCCCTTCAACGTGGCAGAAGCGCGAGCGTCGGTCTTGACGTTCTCCTCCAGTGCTTCTTCCAGCGCCTTCAACTGACCGCCACTCTCCTGTCAACATCATCAAGAACAACAAACATGTCCACTCTCTCTCTCTCTCTCTGTCTGTATGTGTTTGTGTGCGTGTGTGTTGTGTTATCTGTCAGTTTGTTTGAATCCATGTACTTCTATGTCTGTTTTATGTGCCGTCTTTTGTATGTATATTTGAATTTATAATTGAATGCTGCGCATTCTATGTGTATATGTCTGTGTTGTGTTTTTGTGTTTGTGCATATGAAAACGTGTGTGTTTGTGTGTATGTGTGCGGTTGTGTATGTAAATGTATTGTGACTGTAAATGTGTATGAATCCTGTGTTCGAGTGTGTGCATGTGTGTGTGAGCGCTTTTGAGACCGCGCGAAATAAATGTCCTAATATAATGTAATGTCATGTGTGTGAGTGTGTGTCTTTATTCATTCATGAGGCTACACAACATCGCTCCGGTACAAACATTAGACGCAAGACAACCAGCAGTCTGAAGGCTAAAGACTAGAGTAATTGCTATTTAATCAAGCCTCATTCTGTATGTGTGCGCGTGTGTTATTTCTGGTAGTTGTGTGATGAAAAACAGCGTACTAAAACCACAATATCCTATGTTGGAGCGAAGCCAGCACACGCACATACACACACAGACACACGCACACACACATACACACACGCACACATACACACATACACGCACACACACCGCATCTCGTTGCGCTTGCAAGCGGGCAATATCAGAGTCGAGTTGGTGAGTCTTTTGATGACACTGGTCTATGAGGTTGTTGGCATTCTGCAGCGAGGTAGACAGTGCTGTCTGGTCGTCCTTCAACTTGCCGCAACGCTCCTGACAACGTGCACACACACACACACGTGCACACACACACACACACACACACACACACACACACAAGTTGGCGCCGAGATGAAGACACGTGTCGATCGCAAAGTTGACACTTTCACAGTTTTGCGTTTATCTGCATATTGAAATGATGTCGAATAATATTGACCAGCCCAAATACTGCAGCACACAAAACGTCGACTTAGTCCGCGCACTACTATGTAAATATAAATGAAAAACAAAAACAACCTCGCCAGGGAATCGAACCCTAGACCATCCATGCACAAAGCGAAAGTTTTAGCCACTCGGCTACAAGCCGGACAGAGAAAGTGTGAGTAGAACGACACCTAGTGGATGCCGCCAGAAACACACACACACACACACACACGCGCGCGCGCACACACAGCAGTGCTAATACGTGTGGCCGCATGTGTTCACAGGTTCACCTGCATCGAGACAAACTTGAAGGCGACGCAAAACTTCTTCAGATGCTCGTACTCGCGCTGCACCTTCTGAAACTCCAGATATACGGCACGCTCCTCCTTCAGCCGGGTCATAGTCGGACTGATCTCCTCGTCGACAATCTAACACCAGCACACACACACACACACACACACACACACCAGCACACACACCAGCACACACACCAGCACACACACACACCAGCACACACACACACCAGCACACACACACACCAGCACACACACCAGCACACACACACACACACATGTATGCATACATACACACACAAACACATGTATATGATCATACACACACACACACACAAACACACATGTATGCACAGACACACACCCACACAGGTACACATGTATGCATACATACATACGCACACACACATGTAGGAACAGACACACACACACACACATATGTACATGTACGCACAGACACACACACGCACATGCATGCACACACATACACATAAACACACACAGAGATACACACACATATAGAAGCACACACACATACATACGCATACACGGACAAACACAGACACACACAGACACACAGACACACACACACACACACACACACACACACACACACACACACACACACACACACACACACATAGTCCACACAGACGTACACACACAGACATACATGCATCAATCCGCCCCGCTTGCTTGTGTCAAATACCAATGAAAGCACAGAGAAAACGAGAGAGAGAGAGAGAACGAGAGAGAGAGAGAGAGAGAGAGAGACGAAAACGCTACTGAAGCCAACTGATTCATCTCGCTACTTTTCTAGCCTGCGATTATTCTGAGCAAATATTTCACGCCAATATTGAGTGTTGTTTTCGCTCGCTCTCTTGTCTGCATAGTTCCTATATTATACACACCGTAAAACATCTACTTGAACGAAACCTCTAATAAAAACGCAATTTTACCAATTCTTCCCTTTTGATAATAACGATGACCGACTGATTTTAATTAGTGAATCTTTTATTATTTACCAGTAATCAACCTATAGTTGTGGCATTTGCTGAATAAACATGTATACGTGACCTGATACTCCTTTCGTCCAAAAAATACGTAAATTTTCAAAATTCTGATCAGCTAGTCAAAAGAATACAGCGGCACCGTCTAATTCACCGGCACTACGGGGTAGGGTTTGAAAGATAGAACGGCATGCCGCCCAATTAGAGTTTTCACGGTAATTACGCAATTGAGCACAAGCCACACTGACATTGGCAATCTCCTTGAGCTTGGCGTCTTTCTTGTCGATCGTCTTGACGGCCAGCTGCTTCTTGGACTCGTACAGTCTGGTGCCGGCCGCTTCCTCCACCATCGACAGTATCTGACACGCACACACACACACACACACACACACACACACATAGAATGGTGATGATTCATGCCGTGCTGCTCTCACAGATCAACAATTGCCTTCGAACAATTACCAGTGAGTATCATGCATCATTTATCATGGTTCTCCACAATAGGGCAGGCATATAAAGCGCGTAGAGCCAGACAAAAACGGTGAATCAAAGCAAGTTTGTGTGTACAGGTGTGTTTTTTCTCTTTGATACATTGTTTTCGGTATGATTACAATCAATAAAGGAAACATAAAATTACAGGTTTACTTGTATTTCAATTAAGAAATAGCATTAAGAGTATTATGTACATTAGCATGTATGTTTAATGGTCTTATATATCGGCTGTCATTTCCTCGGTGCCGTGCTCTACCTTGTCTGCGTATTTAGCAGTTACAATATTACTGGTTAATTCAGTCATTTCTCCTTTACTCTCTCTCCCTCTCATCTCTCTCTCATATTGCACTTGCACTTGGATAGTTGACGATTAATGTTTGAGCGTCGTAGAGACACAGTTTGTGCGAGGCGCGTCACAAATTGAATCCAGCTGAGACAATACTAGCTGAGAGAGGAGCTAATGAAACATGGACAGCGGGCGGGTGGAGCCGTGCACTGCCTACTTCTGGCGGCTTCATGTTGAGCACTTTGGTGATGCGGCCCTGCATGATGAGAAAGTGAGGGTTGTTGACGTTCAGCTTGACCGAGCGGAACATGTCCTGCACGCGATTATTCTGCACACTGACACCGTTGATAGCGTACTTGTTACGCCCGCCAACCACCACCTGACACACACACACACACACACACACACACACACACATTACATTTAGACATTTTATCGCGCTTTTCACCCGAGGGCACAGGATGCATACACATACACAATCGCACACACACATACACATATGTACATTTACATACGCACAAACACAAAAAGACACCAACGCACACACACATACATATTGAATACACAGCATTCAGTCATACATTCAAATGTACAGACACAAAGACAACACACACACACACACATACACACACACACACCCACACACACACACACACACACACCCACACCCACACACACACACACACACACACACACACACACACACACACACACACACACACACACACACACACACAGCAAAACAGTTATGAACAGTGACAGGTGTAAAGAGCCAAGAACGTGACGAAAACCATCACAGTACACAAAGCAATAAATAAAAGACAAGAGAGCTGATATAAACAACACAAGCGTGCAAGAAAAATAGAAAATAACAAAGAGAAGATCCCAATAGCAGTACAAGACCAGTCCAGATAAAAACAAGAAAATATGGTAGAAATATGCTGCATAATGTGGCATTGGCGTCATAGTCAACATATTGTAATCACACAATCGCACAACATTGCGCTTAGGTATGCGCAATTATATTCAGTTATGTCAAACAAGCAACAATTTTCCGATCCGAAAATAAGAGGACATTATATTTGGGTGGTTGCGGTATAATTATTACACGGGGTGGACGAATTATTACAAGAAGAAACACAACCAAAACGACAGTAAGAGCACAACAGATGATGAACGAAGCACACACACAGAAAGCACTATGAGAGGCGGTAGTGTGCAGTTACCTGTCTAGTGATGGTGATCTCGTCATACTGCTCGTAACCCAGTGGACTATGAGCCTTGTCGCGATTGTCAAACGTGATGGATACAATGGCGCGCGTCACGCCCGCCTGCCCGTTCTTGTACACCAGCTCCTGCAAGTTGGTCGCTCGCACCTACACACACACACACACACATACACACACACATACACACATACAGACATACACATGTGGATACGAAAACACTGCGCAATGACGTCGTATACGCGCCAGAGTTCACGCTGAAACATTAAGTTTTCGATTAGTTGCTGAGACAATGAAGCAAATGATAGCGCTAAAGGTTAAACGGATAATATTAAAAGGTTAAACCTCCCCAGAATGTATGGCACGACACATGACTAATATCTGGTACCCATGTACTGCTGGATGGACAGGAACTGTTGTATTATGGAATTAGACCAAATAAATTCTCCTCCGCCTGGTTCTGAGCCCGGGGACCTCCCGCTTGTGAGACGGGTGTGCTACCACTACACCACGGAGTCCAGCAAAACAGGAGTCATACAGATGACACATGACATATGACGCAGCGACAACAGGCACACACGTGATACAGTATCATGCAAAATGCAGTAGCGTCAGCATGATATTGAGCGGTGTTATATGGCACGTCCCGTTGTGCGCCAATATGTAGTCGTAATTCCCACTAGGCTCAAGTGGATGTGTCGGTGAATGAGCTCGAGCCAGCATTCATCAAGATGGTGTAGGACGGGCAGTTCAGCTGTCCTCATCTACTGATTAGGCGTGTAATATAATTTCCACCATCAAGCACACATGATATGTGGTAAACACAAGCATTTAGTCGACCCAGGCTCAAATAGCTTCAACATGAGGCTTCAACAGCCGGCTAAAATAGCTTCAACAGCCGGCTCCAAGAAACCAGCATTGTGATACATCTGCCAGGAGCAAATCGGTGTGACACACTGATATTTTGAGCAATCAATGGAGTTTACGATGTTGGTTGCGTGTGATATCTCACATGACTGAGATTGGTGATGCCGAGAACAAAGCAGATGCCGTCGAGAATGTTCGACTTGCCGCTGCCGTTAAGACCGGTTATGGCGTTGAACAGAGGATCGAAGCCCTTGACCTCCGTGCGGCGGCCGTATGACTTGAAGCCATCGATCAGCATCGAAGTGACGTACATCGCCCCGGATAAGATGAATGTCGCAGTGTTCTGCAATGAACGCAAATGTCAACAAGCAGAATATGTGTGTCACATACATACATACACAATTCCCAATTAATGCGCTAGTACAGAAGTAATCAACTGAACAACTGAACACCTAGACCAGTCACGCCTGGACCGAGATTAACCTTCAATAGCCACACACCTGGAGTATTGTAGGAAAGAGGTGAGACGCTCAAGCATACGGCACACGCAGATTAGCTATATACATAAATTGGTCCTATTTCTGGACGTATCAAAGAAAAATATAGGTCAGCAAGGGCAAACGCCGAATCTATAGCAGACTGATACACTACATGCATTTTTAATGAGAGCAAAATTTGAGGAAAACAAGTAATTTCGAATTTTCAAGAGAAGATAGTGGGCAGATAGTACTAGATGCAAAAACAACAAAATAGGAAAGATTTTGAACGAGCGTCAACCCCGCACGATATAGACCACTTGACTCTTTTCAAGGATGCAAACAATTTCTTCGCAACAATCCATCAAGGGTGCGTGCGAACGTCTCCTTATATGTATACCTTATCTATGCTGAAAAAAAATCAAGGTAAAATATAGGGTATCAACAATATACCACTCCCTTGTAATTCGTTTTAAATATTCAAATTACTCAAAATTCAACGCCAGACATACAGTCTACCAAACTATGTCATAACAAAACTTGAATATTTGAAAATTGGCGCACACTTCAAATTTCCCTCTCTTATTGTAAATCATTTTTGCATTTCAAGATTGAATCATTCACTGAGTCTGTATTGATAGTGTTTTATGACTATTTCTCATATTTTGTAAAAAATTATTGTAATATCATTTTGAATAAAACTCGCATAACAATTCATTGGCAAAGCGCAAGCGACATAACCGGCATTCTCTCACGTTTTGTTTGGTGTACTGTTTCTTTGATGCTTTTAGTTTAGTGGCTGGGATTTTTATCTCATTGTAGTGCTATGAAATTATGCAGCATTTTGTTCCGGAAAAGGATGCCAGGAGGAAATATTTGGACTGGGTAGTTCTCCATCACCACGGAAACTTTAATCTTTAAACTCTTGCACTGCCCCACTAAACCTATGTATCTCTATGCCTTACTTTCTCTCTCTGAAACCCCCTTCTCGACATCCTGTCCCTTAAGCCTGCCCTCTTGCTTTAAATGAGACCGCGTGGTCTTCCATATCTTTCTCCTTTTTCGGTCCGCGTCTTTACAACTCTCTGCCCTCTCACATCACCTCATCGTTATCATATCGTTAATTCGCTTCTTCTCTTCGTAAATATCTTTTTGATATATTCTTCGATCCCACCACTCACGCCTTTACTCCTTTCGCCTCCCTCTAATCTCTCTTATGTTCCTTGTATGTAATTGTTTGTTTGATTCTGGGTTTACGTCATGTATATTTCATTTCATTTAATTTCATTTGTATTTGGTATAGCGCCCATTCGACACAGGCGCGCATAATATCGGTCAAAGAGCAAAATGTCGATCGGCAAGAATAAACACTCAGATAAGCGAATGACCATCAATATACTAATAAATAAAGAATCTAAGTACATCTAAACAACAACATTTTAAATAAATACAAAATAAACTACTATAAAGAGAAACAAGCAATACAATTCAATATGGCGCAATAAATCACAAACTGGCGCGCGACACAGGAGCATTCACAACACACACACACACACAATACCCATTTACAACTCTCATACACGGACACAGGATATGGATAGAGACAAGATGGAGAAGAGAAGCTGTCAATGAAGAGAAGCAAACGGCGTTAAGGAATGAGTAATAGGATCAAAAGATATTTCAAATAGGAACTTACGCAGGGAAGAGGTAAATGAACGATAGGTTGAAGAGGATGTTATGTGAGGAGGAAGCGAATTGTAAATACGAGGACCATAGAAGGAAAATGATTTGGAGGACCAGGAGGATTCATTTATGGCACGAGGACAAGAGAGAGGAACCGGAAGTCGGGAGGAAAGGTAGCTGGAAGGAGATAACAAATCAGATAGGTATGAAGGCTGCAGAGGATCATGTATAAGTTTATAGATTATACAACATACTTTAAAGTGGATTCGTGATTTCATAGGGAGCCAACGGAATTTGAAGAGAAAGGGAGAGGTGTGTCGGCAGAAGGAAGGATATAAAACAAAGCGACAGGATTGGTTAATAACACGCTGGAGGAGAATGAGGGAGGATTTAGGACAATTGAGGTGAAGTGAGCTGCAGTAATCGAGTCGGGAAAATATGAGTGAGTGAACAAGTTTGATAGCAGAAGACTGATCAAGACAAGGCCGGATAGGATATAGAGAGCGAAGTATCAGACGACATGTGCGTGAAGTAGATTGGATGTTAGTTGAGAAGGAAAGGGAGGAATCGAGAATTACACCGAGATTCTTGGCAGACAATGAGAGAGGGAAAGGTAGGAGGGGAGGGGAAATACGTGGAGGATGGAGAGCAAGGAACTCGGATTTAGAAGGATTCAGGAGGAGACGACGAGAAGAAGACCAGGAGGTGATATCAGACAGAATGTCAGACAGGAGATCTGGATGGGAAAATGGACAGGGGATATAGAACTGTATGTCGTCAGCATAGATGTGAAAGCAAATAGAGCGGCGACGAAGGATCGGACAGAGTGAGGACATGTACAAATTGAACAGGAGAGGACCAAGGATAGATCCTTGGGGAACGCCAGAGGAAAGGGGGAGTGGATTGGAGACAGAGGAGTTGAATTGAACAGAGTAGGTTCTATTTTGTAGGTAGGAGCGGAGTAAAGCAAGGGCAGACTGAGATACACCAAGATGAGAGAGATCATCGATAAGAATGCAGTGGTCAACGAGATCAAACGCTGAGCTCAAGTCAAGTAATACGAGGAGAAGAAATTAGTTTGTAATAATTAGTAATATATAGTTGCACTTGTCCGGGAAGCCTATGACTGTGTATATTCTGCGTGCATTCATTTTGTTCCCCTGTCTTCAATGTATTTACGCTGCGCTCTTCTACGTCATTGTTTGTGTCCTGCTACTGTTTCTCCTTGATTTCATCCGCGTTTTATTTTGTTGTTTTGTGATCGAGCTCTTATTATCGTATTATCCCATGCTCGCATTGCCAGTATATATTTCATGTTTTTCTGCATAAGTACTCGTCTGCGCGCCTATGATGATGGGCGCTACCAAATACACACTGTTGTTGTTGAAACATTTGCTTTTTGTATTGAATGATTGTGAATATGAATAATTATATTAATTATAATAATTATTTAATTAATATTATAGTGGTTGTGAATCGTTAAACTGTTGCGAATTTGTATACAAAAAACACTTAGTTCATACACTCGATATTGATGCAATATAACAATGTGTTTCATTTTTAAATTTATATTGGATTATGTTGTGCGACAGGAAAAACCGTCTGCCGTATCGAGTTCACGACGCGCATTTGGACAGAATGCGTCGACGTATCCAGATTGAGGAGAGAAATCTGCTGCTGCTACGTCATCCATATCTTACATACGTGCGTATTGTTTCTCATTTATTCAAATTCGTAAGCATAGTTTTCATAATGGTGGTCACGCCAGGCATGTCATGAGCGCATTAGCAACTGAGAAATAACCTTGTTTCCTTGTTGAAAGAATAGAACATCTACGCCAAGGCGCCTCGAGGATGGATGGTATACTCCAAGATGAAGTGGAACGGGTCTTTGACGTAATCATTCAATCAATAATGTGATTTTAACTCCGAAATTCAATCAAGGTTTTCGTTGTCATATTATTTGTGTCATAATATCGTTGTACATAAAGCTAGTTTTAATCCTGTTTCAAGTGTGGCCGGCCTGAGGTTGAAGACCACTGTGTATGGATGCAGTTGTATGTCTGTGTGTTGTGTGTCTGTGTGTGTGTGTCAAGTTCACTTGTGTGCATGCATGTAACGGTATGTCTGTGTGTTCAGTGTGTGTCATGTCAGCTTTCATTCAGCTCTATCATTACCACCATTTACATTGTTACGAGCCACCAATACACATCGTTTTGTACGCGCTGTATTTGGTGCTGCTACATTGGTGACCCCGAGTTTCAGCCCATCTGAATCAAAGATGAGAATACATCTGAGGAGGGCAGTGCCACCATGGCAGTTAAAGTAGAGCTACCAAGTTTCGACCGAAGTGACGTCGACACATGGATAGCTATTTGCGACAATTTAATGGTTGACGCCGGACTGCGAGCGCAATCAACCAAATTTCGCAAGTTGCTGTCGAAATTACCTCCAGAGCAGTTCAGACTCGTGAAGGACTTGGTGACCAGCCCCCGGGGAACGTCATGCTACAACGAGTTGACGAGACGGTTACGTTCACGGCTTCAGCTCACTGCTTCAGAGCGTTTCCAGCGTTTTGAGAGCCTCCCACGCGAGTTGGGCTCACGGAAACCAACTGAGATGTACGCGGATTTAGCGGCCCTATACCCCAATGATACGGATCATGAAATAGTCCGCGAATCATTTTTGTGTCGGCTGCCTGTGACACTTCAGATGATGTGCAGAGAATGGCTGGCTTCGAATTCACTGAGCCAAGTTGCTCTCCGCGCCGACCAGCACCAGCGAACACTACAGGTCAGTAGCACCACAAAGTCGAGCGACACTTCAGCATCGACGAGTGGTAGTGCGAGTGTACTGGCAGCAACCAGAGCGTCCAATGCGCTGCAGCCTCAGTCGACTAGGCCACGATTTCCTCAGCAACCTGCAAGTTCAGCTGACTTTGTAGACCGCTGGTGCCGACTCCACCGGCGCTTCGGGCTGGCAGCACGGAGATGCCTTGGCCGATGCACATTCACCTCAGACATGTCGGGAAACGCCTCGAGCAGCCGGCAGTGACGGCCGTGTCCGGTTGCAACAGCGAGTGTCAACTACTGTATGTGGTTGATACCGAAGGTCGTCGTTTCCTAGTCGATAGTGTGTCGGAGGTTTCCTTGCTGCCTGTGGGTCCTAAGCCTCCTCCAACCTTGCAGTCTCCAACTTTTCGAGCCGCCAACGGGTCATTCATTCCGGTGTTTGAAGTTCGCCGTGAGAATCTGATTGACCTCGGTCTCGGTCGCACATACGAATTTTCGTTTTTGTTCGCTGCAGTGACTACCCCAATACTTGGAGCCGATTTCCTCAGGGAATTTGGATTGGTCATTGACTTCAAGAAGAAGGTGTTGGTGGACAGCACGACGTATCTGTCTACAAATCCAGCTCTTCCGGCGAAGCATGATCATCCCGCCGTCGTACACGTCAGCCCAGCTCATCCTCCACATCGCGACGGCCCTGGGTTCACGGGTGTCCGCAATTCTGAAGAATTCAGAGCGCTCTGCGCACCACCCTAAAATTTCCCGGCAGTCACCGTCCCGGGTGTGGAACATTGTATTATAACGAAAGGCAATCAGGTATTTGCCCGGCCAAGACGCCTGATGCCCGCAAAGCTCACAGCTGCTAAGCGTGAGCTTGAGCACATGCTTGAGCAGGGGATTCTAGTACCATCTTCCTCCGCTTGGTCCAGCCCCATATACCTAGTGAAGAAAGATGGAGGCATGTCTTTGCGAATGTTTGGATTGTCAAACGCTGCTCAAACCTTCCAGAGGCTTATGGATACGGTACTTCGTCGCATAAACAACGTGTACAGTTATATTGATGACATACTGATTTATTCTCCAGACGCTGCACAACATCACAAAGACCTTCAAGAATTGTTTCGGCGCATCCGCTCGGTGGGTCTTGTTGTGAAACCAGAAAAGTGTTCCTTCGGGCAACCAAGGGTTAAATTTCTGGGATTGGAAGTGTCTGCGTCCGGCATAGAACCGCTTCCTGAGAAAGTTGCCGTTCTGGTCGCCATGCCACCGCCATCTGACGTCGCCGGGTGCAAGCGCTACCTCGGCATGGTGAACCATTTTCACCAATTCGTTCCCAGCTTGGCCAAGCTTCTGCAGCCTCTGCACGCTGTGTGCAAGAACAAACAGAAAAAAATAGTGTGGGACGAGCCTCAGCAACATGCCTTCGAATCTACCAAATGTGCACTAGCGAGAGCATCACGTCTTGCTTTTCCTAGCGACAAAGCTCCAACTAAAGCTGCAGCGGATGCATCTGACACGGCGGTGGGCGCTGTCATTTTACAAGTGGCAACAGGGCGCAGGGGTCCCCCTCGCGTTTCATTCCCGAATTCTCAATTGCTCTGGAGCACCGGAGACAAAGAGCTGTTTGCACTCTTCAGTGCCGTGAAACGTTTTCGGCATCTCCTAGAGGGTCGCCCTTGCAACTTGCAGCTCGCGGCTTGCAGTTGTGGACGGACCACAAGCCACTGACGCACGCCTTTACCAGTGTTAGCGAGCGATCACCGCGTGTACATCGGCAATTAACATTTTTGAGCGAGTTCTCTACTGATATTAGACATGTGAGCGGCCTTAATAATGTGGTCCCGGATTGCTTGAGTCGTCCCACATCGGAGCAACCTCACAAAGTCTCGCATTTGTCGTCATTTGCACTTAACGCCGAACTCCAACAGTGTCTCGACAAATCACAACTGGCAATCGAACAGCAGAAGTGCGCGGAGGTCGCTGCGCTTGCTTCTTCGCCATCCCTCACCATTGAGTGACGCACATTGGACGGATCGCCAACAAGCATACTAGTTGACATTCATACAGGCGTAGACAGACCGTTGGTGCCGCTAGTGATGCAACGCGACAAATTTACACAGCTTAAATAACATGAGCCATCCAAGCGCTCGAGCCACTCGTCGCCTCATTTCTGAACGTTTTGTGTTCGCGCGAGTCGCTGCCAAGTTCTCAACGTGGACAAGAACCTACCTCCGTTATCAACAGTGCAAAGTTACCGGCTCGACATCGACAGGTTCACTCGTTACCCGGAAGCGGTCCCACTCAACGAGGCTACAGCCGCAACCTGCACCAAATGTCTGTTGGACTGGGTGTCTCGTTTCGGCATGTGTTTGTCGATTACTTCGGATCGCGGTCGGCAATTTGTGTTCGATTTATGGAAAGAGCTATGGACCCTTCTTAGTGTGCAGATTAGAACGACGTGCTCCTACATGCCCCAACAAAACTGCCTCATCGAGCGCATTCATAGACAGCTCAAGGCGTCGTTGACAGCCGCCGTCTGTGATAAAGTCAACTGGCCGTCGGCACTTCCGGTCGTATTGATGGGCATGCGTTCGTTGCTGAAGCCAGACTTCGGTGCATCACCAAGCGAGCTGGCCTTGGGTGAAAATAAAAGCGTGAAGCGGCTGCCAAGCCAGTTTTTTACAGGCAGTCACGCAATACCGACAAGCGAAACGGCTCGTCGCTTGGCTCAGTCGTTTGCTGATCTGAAGCCTGTACCGACATCGTGGCACCGTAGCGGAACGGAAAAATCATTCGTGTCTCCTTCCTTGAACAAGGCCTCCCACGTCTTCGTCCGGGTCGACGGTCACAGGACCCCGTTGACACCACCTTACCAGGGTCCCTACGCCGTGTTGCAGCGTGACGACAAGGCATTCACGATAGACAATCGTGGTAAACCAGACGTGGCCATCGACAGGCTCAAGCCGGCACATCTGGAAAGAGCCGAACAAGATCCGCCAGGTGATGTTGTCAACTCACCGCCTGATTCTCCCGCGGTTTCAGCGTCCACTCCCACGACTGAACCGGCTGATTCAGGTTCGTCTACCGGTGCACAACATCCCGCTCGTATCGCATGGTCTCGGCGCTCCAGACCCGTGCGACCGCGTCGCCGCTTCTTGCAGTCGGAGCACAGCACCTGAGGGGGGGCTGTGGCCAGCCTGACGTTGAGTACCACTTGCCAGTAATAGCCACTCGTCTGTATGAGTCATGCGTGTGTATGGATGCAGTTGTATGTATGTGTGTTGTGTGTCTGTGTGTGGATGTGTGTATGGATGTAGCGGTATGTCTGTGTGTTCAGTGTGTGTCATGTCAGCTTTCATTCAGCTCTATCATTACCACCAGTTACATTGTTACGAGCCACCAATACACATCGTTTTGTACGCGCTGTATTTGCTGCTGCTACAGAATTGATTTTATTTGGATTGCACATGTGCATGCACGTGTGATGTGTGCGTGTGACGTGAGTGCACGGTTGAGGTTTACTTGGTCGAGTGTATGTGTTGTCAATGTTGATGTGCGCTCTGTGCAGAGTCAGACGGAGGGGGTTAACTATGCGCTGCAGAAAGGCAAGAAATTGGTAGATAAACTGCGTTTCGAGCACAGTCTCGTGTTGAAAGGCCGCACCAAGATCCTGGATCACGTGCGCGTCGAAGATCAACTAGCCTCGCTTCTCAACAAGGACGCCTGGGACTGACACTGAACGCTGTGTGTTTGTATGCTCGCGTGTCTCGTGATGTGTGTGTGTGTGTGTGTATGTTTGCGTGTCTCTTGGTGTGTGTGTGTGCGTATTTTGAGGGTTTGAATGTTCGTTTTTGTCATTATTGTATGTGTGTGTGTGTTTATTGTGTGTTTTTCACGAATGTTCATTACACATGTGTAGATGGATTTTTTGTGTGTGAACGATTATTTTTGCTCTTTTGGCATTTGTATTTTTCATACGTTCAATTAGAAGGCGTATATTCGAATATGTAGATATTTTCTAGAAATTCAGGTTGATTCATGGAAAATTCACCGAAAGGAGCATATATAAGGACCCAAATTATTTGTAGTATTTTCAAAAGAGGGAATAATTTTGGATTTGTCATTTCGTAAAATTCAACGAACAACACCATTTTATAATTCGTTTATAATATGCTTGATAAATTGTACTCGATGAGTTCTACATGCCACAAAATGGAAAAAAGTGTGTAAGATATATAACAAATTGGTAGAAATGTCATTACGGTCAAACCCAAAGATCATTATGGTCAAACCGAGTTAGACGGCTCAAATTTAACCCCAAATCTCCATATAGACCCAGTTCGCTCATAATCACTATATAATATACCATATATAATATTATGTGTGTATGATTCGTTTATATTTGCTTTAGTGTACATAGCATAACCACAACACAAGCAAATAACATGGCCATATAAATTATTGAATCAGTGTCAGCGCCAGGGTTCTTCCGTTGGGGGGCTAAGGAAAAAGCTGGGGGGCTTGGCGAAACATTGATCCGAATCTACTAAGAGGACAATTTTGTGCGTGAGAGAAAAAGTTGTTTTTTTAGACGATTGATAACGAAATTATGGACGAAAAGAAGCGGTGGCGTAGCTAGGCTACCTGTCATCCGGGGCTGCACATTTTTTGCCACCCATCACGGATGCTTGTGAGTGACATAGCCGCAAGAGACTGCGCGGTTCAACACGACTGTAATATGCAATTAGCAAGTTCATATGCCGATATAGCTGATAAGACGACCCTTCATAATAGTGATGTTATTATACTTCATCTCTTAGCTCTTGAAATTAAAACATCAAATAGGAAATATTATATTCAGAAATACGACTCAGGTCAGTGGCGGTGCCAGGATTTCTCCGATGGGGGGCAAGGTAAAAGATGCGGGGCTTGGGAAACATCTCTCAGTCTCATCTATAAATTCTGTAATTTTTTAATTTCGATATTCTGATTTACTTGTTCGTATGTAAATCAACGTATATTGTTTTTCGTTGGAGGCTATATGCATAGTCTCACAGCAAGAAGTTAGCTCGTTGGCCACAAACATTGTACTCGCATGCAAACATTTGTACCTGTAAACCCAGTAGATGACAACGCTGATAGCTTACAGATGCATGCATGATGGTGAAACCGCTTGCATAGTCACCATCTCGGAGCAGCGTATTTCACAAACTACTTGTTGATGTGCGTTTTACTGACCTGGTTGTGATTAATTGGGTCGTGCCCAGCCTGGGGCTGGATAGTGTAGTGGGCGGCTCTTGTTAGTGGTATATAAGCTTTTTTAAGCTCTTTTTAACATTCTGGAGGGAGATTTGTCTGAGAAGACAGGTAGTTGAGCTAGGTGGTGGGTGGGATGTATCTGTCTGGGACGATGGTTGGTCGAGCTCAGTGTAGTTCTTATGGAGATTAAAATCGAATTAGGGGTGGTAGAATTAGAGCCACCATGTAGGAAAGAAGTGCTTGAATGGAGAACGGTATAGAGACAGTATGGAGACTGGAGGCAAAGCAATATTTGAGAAGATTAGACTGACTAGACTAGGCGTGGGAGAATAGAACAGACACAGTTTGAACTTGGGCTACAATATAATTCAACCAACTCAATACAACTCTTCTATGACCTACTGTGTTTTGACTGGGCATCAAGAATTATCGCGACAAACAATTAGGAGAGGCCTTCTCCACGACTTCACGACCAACAACAGACAACGGCAACAAACTGCTACAGCCAGAGCCGTAGCAACCGCCCCCCGTACCCCTCGGCCGGGGGGCCCCGAATGTTGAGGGGCCCCGTTGCTTCACGTATTATGTGATTATGTCTAATAAATACATTTATTATTTGGTGATTTATTTATAATGGGGGCCCCAAGTGTTGCCTTCGGGGGAGGGGGCATAATTCCTCGGAACGGCTCTGGCTACAGCCCTGTTACATATACAAACCCCGCACATTTGAAGCATTTAAAAAAAACCTGAAAGGCCGGACATCCCCCAAAACGACTACATGCCCGGGAAAAGAGGACGTATGATCACGCTACAAAACATGAGCAACTACACTTCAAATGCTCATGGTCAGAATTATTGTCGGAATTTAAGGAGGCTTCGCACATTTTTGGGGGCACTCAAGTCACCTTAGTCCCCCCTTCTTGGCACCGCCGCTGATTCAGATATATCGGCAATTTAACATCTTCATTAGTTTTTTGCCGCCCCTTAGACGCGCCGCTCGAGGTGGACCTAAAATTAAGATATTTAAGAAATTATGCTATACCCGAATTTTAGCTGAATGTAACAATGATTGTACTGAGTCATTCCATATCTGGTTCAATGAAGTCGTCAAATGAAAGGTCTTATAACAAGTCCATTCTACCGTGGATCAATATTGAACAGAATTCTGCGTGCAATATTGGCCGAAAGATCATTGACCATATCGATCAAGATTACAGCCTGACATCTCAGCTGCATCGCTCACCGCGCTCGGCTTATCCGGCCAGTACGGAAGAGCGATTGACGTATCAAACACGCACGCGCGATTATCTGTGGCCACCTCGGCGGATTAAACCGAATGTCACACACACACACGCACGCACACACAATACGTTGTCAACGTGATGTGGGCGTGACATTCAATCAAACTCGGTCGCTGATTGGTGGATGTGTGACGCACCAGTTGCTGCCACTAGGAGCACTTGGTCAGTCAGAGGTCCAGCACCACCACGAATGAGTCGTCGGGCTGCGGTGAGGTATCACACAACCTATCGCCAACTGATATTTCAATAGGCAATGAAATTTGAGCATTGGAGTCATTTTATTCACTAATTCTGTCATGCATGTCGTAATTCAAGAATAACATTTAAGTATCATCTTATTCGCTTATGTATATTCGGTTATCGTTTCTCTTGTCCAAAACCATTAAGAGGACCTTTCTTCCAAACTACACAACAGCATCGCGTTCGAGGAAGACTGTAGAAGGCTAAAACTTGCTGGAATAACGTACGGACCGATATCACGTGAATGTTGTTGCGTGCTGTTTGGTGATGACTAACTGATACTGCATTAATGCATTAATGCGCACCACTGCCCATTGTTTGGCGTTCTTAACGGACACAACGTGTGCCTGCGGTGCACTGACGATGTCTGGATGTGCTGTTAGAAAGACATGGTGCTAGCGACCACCGACCGTGTCGTCTGCTCCTCCGTCGTCATCACTTGATCCACAATGTCCTCGTGCACACCGGCTCATATTTCGAACGAGTCAAGGTGCGTCTCATCAGTAAAGGCTGCCGATGACGCGCTCAGTCCTGAATCATCTCCAGACGTCCACCAATCTGCCGAGACGAGCCATACACAGCCTGACACGTGCAGCCGACTGCCAATGACGGCTGACACATCCGCCACACCCGCGTCGCCGCTGCAAGCGCACCGAGAGCACTGGGACAAGAAGGTTGAGTTTCTGCTGGCTGTGATCGGCTTCGCTGTCGATCTGGGCAATGTGTGGCGATTTCCCTACATCTGCTACAAGAATGGGGGAGGTCAGTAGCGAGTATGTGAGTGTGTTTGTGACAGCACGAAAATGCTAGACAATCGTATAACAGAATTAATGTTGTTAGACGCCAGCTAATTTGGGGTGTTGATATTCACACGTATATATACTTAGGCGTCACTTAGCCTTAAATATACTTTTATTTCTGATAAAAATGTAACAATCCAATATATATCTCCAAGCATTGTCTGGAACTTTCAAAGGTGTTGCCAAGAGTGCTCCAAACAGGAGTATTAGAATCAAACGATATCGAACACCAGATACCAGACGTGTTCCGATACGGACCATCTGGACTGGGATTGAAACTATTGTTTATACTCGAAGGCAGTGACGGCGCCAGGACTTTTCCGGTAGGGGACTAAGAGGGGCTAAGGAAAAATATGCGGGGGCTTGGGGAAACATGAATAACTACTCTCGAAATTTTCATGGTCAGGATTTTTGGTGTGCTCAAGGGGGTTGACATATTTTGGGGAATTGCAGCCCCTCCAAGTCCCCCTTGGCACCGCCGCTGCGGGGAAGTATTGAGAAAAAATACCCGACAGGAACGCATATTTTCATTATAAGACTAGTTATTCTTATTTTTGTGTTTAATTTCGTGCGGTGAACCTATTTCCTCTAAAACATTGAGTTGGTGACATTATAAGCGTAAACCGGCAGTGGTCTATTTTTAGATCGCTGAATGTAAATCGCTCCTATACAGAAGTTATAATTATTAGAGCATTGAAATTTGTTGTGAAGCAGCATGAGGTAATAGATATATTATTAAAACCAATTATTTTTCTACTCGAGGTCGTGTGTCTATGCTGTGGGTCAACAAAGAGAACCACCGAAAAAAGGTTAATAATGGTCTACTTCAATGCTCTGTTAGGACAAGTTTAAACTCCAAAGTAATTATTTAAAATAAAATATCATAAGTAAAAGGTCCAAATATTATAACAAATAAATTATATTCATCATATCAAAAAACAATTCTGAGAAAAAAATAGTTGAAATTGGTGATCTATTTTTATATCTCTGTCGGCTAATGGGTTAAAACACTTGCTAGACGGGACCTGCCTTCAATGCGTGCGCTTCTTGTTCTGAACTAAAATGAAGTGGTTATTTGTATATTTTTGGCTAAAATGAAGATACGGTGCGAGCAGATCGATTAATTTTTTACTTAATTTTTTATTGAATGAAATATCGAGAAGGAATTATGTTATCTTGCATTATATAATTTCATGATAGGAATGAGTACATTGGCGATTGGGAGTTGATGTTGAACGTTGTGTACGATCATAACAGGGGCATTTCTCATACCGTACGTGATAATGCTGGTGTTTGGAGGAATGCCGCTGTTCTACATGGAGCTGGCGTTGGGACAATATCATCGCAGTGGCTGTATCACATTGTGGAACAAGATCTGTCCGGCGCTGAAAGGTGACGTCACTTGGGCCAACTAACAGTGACCACCTGCTCTTATGTCGGGGTCGGCAGCCCGCGACTCTAGTGCCGCATGCAGCTCTTTAGCACTGCCTAGTGGCTCCCTGGAGCTTTTTCATGTATGTTTGAAAAAAGAAAAAGATGGGAAAGAGAAATAATTTGTATATGGCTTTTATAAGGCTTATATAAGGCGCATATATAAGACATAAAGTTTTTTTTTGCGGCTCCAGACATATTTGTTTTGTGTTTTTCTGTTCCAATATGGCTGTTTCAGCATTTTGGGCTGCCGACCCCTGTGTTAGGTGATTGCAGACGCAAACGAGCACGAAATTCAAGCACATGCTGCTATCCTAACTGTATTTTGCATGTATTTGTAGTTAACAGACACGAACAAGTCTCCCAACAAACTGAGCTTTATTGTCACTGAGCATTGCAACTGCACACATACATGCAATCATACAGGCATCCGTAAGACAATACCGCATTCATGCACACACACAAGCACATACATACACAACCGTAACACAATATCATCGTATATCACAATATCACACATTTATGTATATGCACTACAGTATTTTCGGTTGCACCCGCAAATTAATACCCATACCGATTCAGTGAAGCAGTTTGATTTTCCCTCTTGATCGTTCCACCCTGATTTCAACCACCTCGTAGTCGGCTAGCAAGAGCGAACGCTGTGTGCACGAGTGTTGCGCATTTCGATTATGCCCCATCTGCTATCCCTGATTGTATTTCAGGTGTGCAACACCGCTAACTTGCCATGAAGTGTAGGGAATAAGAGGCATCAGACTGATACACAATTTCAAACAAACCAACCACACATCAACTTATTGTGTGCACTCCAAACTTCCCAAGCTGAGTGATATATTTGAGCTAAGTAATTTGGCTAAATTACATGAGACAACGCGGCCACCGAATCTACAAAATTATTTCTTATCAAACGCCAGACACAACACTAAATTGTTGGTGCCTTATGCGAGGACCAAAAATAGAAGCAAATCCCTTTTCTAACAATGGAACAAGCTGGACAACGCAGTGAAAACTATGAACGGTCGCTGTCATCGTTTAAAAATTGCCTAAAACGAAAACTGAGCTTATGAGTCATACTCACTATGGAAAATTAGAAGCCGTTGTGTTCTGAAAAACCGAGAGTTAGTGAGTCATACTAGATGCTGCTCACCAATGTTCCAGGTAGTGTGTGTGTGCGTGTTCCAGCACACACACACACACACACACACACACACACACACACACACACACACACACACACACACACACACACACACACACACACACACACACGTTCATACTCATGCGCTGTACGGCGTACAGTGTACACCGTGTATTATATGTAGTGTGTGTATGTGTGTATGCCCGTGTATGTGTGTGTATATGTGTGTGGGTGCATTTCGTTTGTTTGGATACGTGCATCATGCTTATCAACGTATTCCTGCATGTGTGAACATGTACATAAACATGCATGTGTTTCTGTTTGTATACAGTTGTAATGCTTTCGTTCTCGTCATTTTTTACGTCGTATTATTGGCATGGGCGTAGATTCTGGGGGATATATACGCCCCGACAAATTGGCTGGCGGTATGAATATGCAATTATACCTCCCGATAATTCTGCTTAGTTCATTTCATTCGGTATATTGTCATCAAAATCCGTATAGCAAAAAATAATGCACGAAAATGTAAAAAAAATATATGTATGTGAAAAAATTTATACTTAACACAATATATTTTTCATTTAGGTATGGGTGTTGTATTGAATAGACCCTAAAAAGTTAAGGGTCGCATGCAATTGACCAACTGAGCCAACTTTGAACACTAATGCATGGTGGCTGCCATCCCCCCGAGCCTCGACACAAATCTACGCTCCTGATTATTGCATAATATTCTCAGTTGAAATGAATGGTTGTGTGATTTAGTCATGTAAGACGAGTGATACATGATTACGAGATGATTTAGTCATGACTCATGTCAAAGGACCGACCAACGTTTCGTCCACAGGTTAAAACTGCCACACAATTCTGCCGCTCTCACACTCTTTATACGCGCGCCACAGTGGCCGCGTTCAAGTGGCGTGGCTGATGCGTGCGTGATGAATCAGCCACGCCATCATCACGCACGCATCAGCCACGCCACTTGAACGCGGCCACTGTGGCGCGCGTAGAAAGAGTGTGAGAGCGGCAGAATTGTGTGGCAGTTTTAACCAATGCCACCTAGATACAAGGCCGTTTCACGATTTTGTGACGTCACAGCGTTCGGCCAACGTCGGTGCAGTGTGTATGTGCTGCGGTGCACTGTTAATTGATATTATGCGTACGCCGGTGCATTATTTTCACAAATACTCCCAGTTTTAAATGAAACCTTGCATTTAGAAGCTGTATAATGCTTAACAATTCTTTTTACAACCTAATACAAACAAAATTTAGGAGGTTTACGATCATGTATTGTACCAAGCGTGCGAATTAACAACAAGAAAACGGTCAAATATAGAAGCCAATATGACATGTTTCATAAATTACTTGCCACAGTGAATTCAGACACGGGTACGCTATTTAATTCATAATTCACAACATGCTGCAGCCCATCAACATGTCGACAAAAACGTGTTTACACACTTCACGAATACAACATTGCGAAATACAAAGCCAATAACTGAGCATAAATTCCAGCATTGACAAACAACAATAAATGTGATGGTTAATTATGCTTAAATATCACATAGAACAGCGGTCCGAAACATGCGCTAATTATCCGTTGATAGATATTGTAAGTGTGTTTGTAAGTGTTGATTTGTCAATTGTAAGTGTCGCTAAGTGGGGAACTAATGTCGGATAGAAGGACAAATACGTATTTTTATCAATCCGAAATCTTTCATTTTCGCTTATATCGACTTCCTGACATTAAATTTGTTCGAACCAATGGATTCATAAGATTTCTCAGCGGTGCCAAGAAATCAATGAATTGACACGCTTTCACATGAGAATATTGAATAATCGATCTTAAAGCAAATCCATGGGCAATATTCACTCTATATCAACGATAATGACACACGCAGATATACACCATACCACACATTAACACCATATCACTCATCAACGATAATGACACACGCATATATACACCATACCACACATTAACACCATATCACACATTAACACCATATCACAAATTACCACCATATCACAAATAAACACCATATCAGAAATCAGAAATCAGAAATGTATTGCCACTTTATACAACAAAGTATTGGCATGGATGAAAACATACATACAAATCACACAATGTACACACAAATGAAAATGCATCATAAATAAACTTGGGCTCACAGCGGAATAAGACAAACAAGAGTCACACAAAAACACGTATACTACAGAAAAACAGAATTCCACCAAGGGGTATTCTCCCGGCTAATAACCACTGGACTAAACAATCACAACGCAATACCAGCTTTTTCAAACAATGGGAGTAAGAATCGTAAGATGTAATAGATAATGTCATTATTAAGATATAAAATGCAGCGCATAAAATGATCAAATATTTCAAAAAGATTGAAACATATCTTAACTAATTCAACAAAATCAGGTTCAACGGAAGAGATAAATGAGTGAGCATTTATTGACTTACCTTTCACTCCGAAAGGTGAAATTCTCCGGAATACACCAATCTAATAATACTTGAAGTAAACTTGCGGGAAACACTACAACACTGCTTAAAGTATGATAGAAGCAACAGCGAATGCAAACGCTCAATGCCACTACAATTGTGAACGCAATACTAACATAAACACGTCGAACCAACTACGCTGCACTGAAAATAAAATGCGCACAACGCCACAAATAATTATCACAGCGAACACACGTAAAATCGCAAAACGCGCAACGCCACAAATACACACAACACCACAAACACGCGCTGACAACGAACTGACAACGCTACACTGACAACGAACTGATCACGTGATCAGCGATGCAGCGTCAGCGTTTCAATGGTTTGTAGCTGAGTGAGTAGCATCGGTTTATAGATGAGTCATAGCAAGATGTGATACCCAGGTAGCGTTAGGACGGACGAGCTGACGTAACACCCCCCATGGGGAGGGGATGGAAGGGCCTTGTATCTAGGTGGCGTTGTTTTAACCTGTGGACGAAACGTGGATCGGTCCCACTGCGTCTTACGGACCGACCCAAGACGCAGTGCAAGCCGGAAACGGTTTGCCTGTCTCGTCTGCGTGCGTCTAATTTTCACCTTTATCACATGTACTCGCCGTTCTCGTTGCTACGGCCAAATGATTGAATGAAAGAACGAATGCAAATATTGGTTAATTTGTGAACTTCCAAAGCACATTGTGAACAATACTCATTTTCTGGGCAAATTTTCCTAGCCTAATTTTCTAGACAAATTCACTCTTATTGTCGTTCTCACATGCAGCACAACACATGCTGCTCCCACCAGACATGCTTCTTCTGGGAAAATTCGACTTTACATTGAATTCCTTCAATCCCTTTTAGCATGACAACACAAACACCATTTGAGCAATTTATGCTGAATATTTCCCTAAAAAGTAAATATCAAGTACATGTGTGTATGCATAACCCTTCACTTCCAAGAAACCAATGCCACGTGCACCTAGCTTGGAGCGATTTGAACTGCATAGCGAGTTATTGCATACCCTCTGAATCCCGTTGCCACGTCGTCGGACTTAAGAATCTACCAAGAACGTTGCTATATAGCAGGGTTAGCTGATTAAAATCAAATTGATATAAATCAATGATTTAAATCAAATTCAGTTATTTAATTCATTTTAAAAATATTGTGCGGTTTTACTAAGTGATGCCTTACCGGGGGTGGCTTATTCAAATCAGGCTGGTCTAAATGGTTTAAATCAACCAATTTGTTATCAGTGACACAAATCAAACTTTGTTAGTGGATAGTTCAGAATCTACATTAGTGCTGTTCACCGGATTTTACATGTATGTAAAATCAGCAAAAAAAAATTTGCAAAAGTAATTAAGTACGTAATTTTTTTACATATATCACTTGATGTCATCACATAATTAATTCATTTAAATGTGTCAGTAAAATTGCAGAAAAGTTTCCTTCTTGATATAAAGTTTAGTATTTATAACATTTGCTAATAGCTTGGTGCAATGCTTAATCACATTGGAAAAGTAAAAGCTAAACACTAAAGTATGCACATTTTATTCAAAACATCAAACAACATCATGACAAATGTGGACAAGACACGTCATTTTGTGTGGAGTTTGCGTATCCTAATTCATAGCCTGAAACAAAACAAAACTAACTTGGCAGACTTCTCTGTTCCTAAGCGGTTCCTAACTTTGAAGTGGACCAGCCCATAGGAAGAGAACACTCTCTCCACTCCGGAGGACGAGGCAACTGCTGTCAGTAATTGCCGCACCGAAGTTATGACTTCATCATCTAGAAAACTCGAGTGGGATTCCCACCACTCGATGGCAGACAGTTTTTCGGTAACAGATTCAGCGAACTTGAACTGTTGAAAAGGCGGCGACTCTGCCTGCAACTTCATTATGATGGGCACCAGCTTCTTATGCTCCACGTTAGCGTACTCCATTGCAGAGCAAATCTCTTCTTGAGACAGACCTTGCAATGAAGGATGAAGCATGTTGGTGAGCAGATTACCGTCGCACATCATCTTGTGCAGTGGTTCTTAACCGAGGGTGCTCGCACCCCTAGGTGTGCAAGGCCCATTCTTAGGGGGTGCGAGGATACTGTTAACTACACTTGTTAAGTACGGTTAAACATGCATAGAAAACAATTAGTAAATCAGCTATATATTACATTCACACATTACATAACATTAATACATAATTACAATAACGAAACAATACAATAAGATACGATACCCGCAGCGGCTGAACACGAATACGCGGGGAGCACGAATAAGTCGCGGGAACACAATGAAGCGAGCGAACAACTCTAGCACTGTGTGACAACACGCACTATTCTCGACTGACTTGTCCAACACCTGTAGCACCGGCCGGAATACCTTCACTCCAAGTAGGACACCGGTCACGTGACCGTCTGGAAGGTGCCGTGCCATGTCTGAGCAAACAGTCGTGTGAATTGTCGCGGGAAATAGCGGGACTACGATCGTCGTGGGTGGTGTGAACACACAGTAGTACTTCCGCCGGCTTGCGTGGAGAATGGGCAGCGCACACAGGCGGCTCAGACAGAGAGACACAAGCACACACGCGGCGCGAATATACAGCGCGACACAAACACGACATAGCCAGACGGCGATGACATAGCCAGACGGCGACGTAAACACACGGCGCAAATAGGTGACGAAAATATCACATCCGGTGGTGTGCACGGTGCGAACATACATACAATCATATTGCGAAGTGTGTAAATTTATACAATGAAATGAATTTATGTAATGAAACAAACACGCAACGAATATAACGCAAACACACGCACAACATAAACATGCAACGCATAAACTAAAATAATACAACGACAATCAATACAAAAGAAGCATGTGTGTGTGAATAAGTGTGTACGCCACAGGAGCCCCCTCCTCAGATCAGGGCGAGAAACGAACAGGTGGCCTGATGCGTCGGCCTGATCGAGAATGAATGTGTTGTGGCGTTGCTGTGTCATCGGATAATTGTTGCTCTGCTGGACGTGTACCAGCATGTTGTTGTGGCACTGGAACCGCGAACAATGTGGTATCTGTCTCCGGCGTTGGCTGTATATTGTTGTCAATGAAGGCTGGTCGCAGTCGGTCAATGTTGACGACATCTGAGCCATTGCGTTCAATGGTGTACGTCTTCGGTGTTCTGTTGAGCACCTTGTACGGCCCGTCGTACACCGGCTGCAATGGACGGCGATGACCGTCGTGCCGCACAAACACGAAGTCGGCCGAATCCAGCGCAGGCAGCTTGAAGACTGCTTTGTCGACAGGTCTCGGCTGCTGTGGTCTCACGGAGCTGAAATGCTGAGAGAGCTGTCTTGCAAACTCACACGCGTTGGTTTTGTTAGTATTTGTGTGGAAAAATTCGCTAGGAAGATGAAGTTTGGCACCGTAAACAAGTTCAGCACAGGAACAATTGAGTGGTTCTTTAATACAGGCTCTGATACCTAATAGAACAATTGATAATCTGTCAACCCAATTTATGCACCCTCGTAAAGCACTTTTCAATTGTCGGTGCAGTCTCTCAACCATTCCGTTTGCCGCAGGATGGTAAGCGGTAGTGAAACGGATATGAGCCCCTAAACGATTATTAATTTCTCGCCACAAGTTTGAAGTGAACTGACTACCCCTGTCAGACACTATAGTAGCTGGCACACCAAAACGGGATATCCACGTGGATACGAAATATCGAGCAATAGTTTCAGCTGATACATCAGGTATCGGACATGCCTCAGGCCATCTAGTAAAGCGATCAACAATTGTCAGAATATACTGGCAATTTTGCGAGTACGGTAGCGGACCTACTATATCTACATGGATGTGTTCGAATCTCCGTGATGGTGGTTGAAATTGGGCAGCAGGTGACGAATTGTGTCGTGAGACCTTCGATTGTTGACACTGTAAACAAGTGCGTGTCCAACTAGCAACGTCTTTGCGCATGTTCGGCCAAACAAACCGTTCAGCTATAAGCTTGAGCGTGGCGGTTCGACCCGGGTGAGACATATTGTGAAGTGACTGGAAAACACGCCTACGCATTGCTTCAGGCACAAAGGGGCGTGGCTTGTCTAAGGACGTGTCGCACAGGAGTTTGCGGTCGGAAATGGCGGGAAATTCAATCCACTGCAACTTTAAACTACCCGCTGAATCGATTAAATCGGACTGGGCTTGCTGTGATTCTGCCATATCTCTGATATTAACACTTGGTAAATCACTGCAAGAACATATTCTAGATAGAGCGTCTGAGACAACATTGTCTTTACCACTGATGTGACGCACATCTGACGTAAATTGCAGGATAAAATCCAAATGACGCTGCTCACGTGGTGAATGATTAGCTGTGGGTGCTCTAATAGCGTGCACAATAGGTTTGTGGTCGGTGAAGATGATAAATTCACGACCCTCCAAGTATGGACGAAAATGACGCACCGATAAGTAAACAGCAAGTACCTCGCGACCAAAAGCGCTATACATTGTTTGAGCGGAGTTGAGCTGCTTAGACCAAAAGGCCAATGGCTGCCAGACACCGTCACTCAGTTGTTGTAGTACAGCACCTATACTTGAATTGCTGGCGTCAGTGAATAACCCAAGTTGAGCTGATTCGTTCTGATGGCAAAGGATAGTAGCTGAGCTGAGAGCGGCTTTACTCTCATCAAATGCTTGCTCTGCCTCATCTGTCCACACGACAGGCACCTTGGAGCGCTTGGCGTTATTTGTCAGCAAACGATGGAGGGGCGCGAGAAGAGTCGCGGCGTTCGGCAAGAAACGATGATAAAAATTCACCATGCCTAAATACCTGCGCAATTGTTGGTGCGAAACAGGACGTGGGTATTCGGTGATAGCCTTCGTTGCACCGTCATGCGGTGAGATGCCGCGTTCGGTGATTCTGTGACCTAAAAAGGTTATTTCGCGCTTGCCAAAAACACATTTCTCGATATTAATCTTAATATCATGTGCATGTAACCGATCAAAAACTATATCTAAATGTCTCAAATGCTCGGTTTCTGATTTGCTAGCAATCAAAATATCGTCAATGTAGACGAATATGAAATCAAGTCCTCGAAGAATTGTATCCAGCAGACGCTGCATGGTTTGCGCGCTGTTACGCAAGCCAAAAGGCATTCGCAGCATTTCAAAGGATCCAAAGGGTGTACAAATGGCAGTCTTTGAAATATCTTGTGGATATACAGGCACTTGAAAGAATGCTTTCACCAGATCTATTTTGGTGAATATGTTGGTTCCGTGCAGAGCTGCTGTAAAATCTTGTAAATAGGGAATTGGATATCTATCGGGTACTGTGATATTATTGAGAGATCTGTAGTCTCCGCATGGCCTCCATTCGCCATCTCGCGCTTTTGGCACCAAGTGTAGGGCAGACGCGTACGGACTCTGGCTAGGGCGTATTATACCTTGATCGAGCATGCGTTGGAACTCATCTTTGGCTATCTTAAGCCTGGCCGCATCAAGCTTTCGCGGGCGGCAAAAAACAGGCTTTCCTCGTGTTTGAATGCGATGAAAAACGCCATGATTAGATGTACTAGTAAATACCATTGGAGACAACAGCCCAGGGTACTTTGACAGTAAATTTACATACACTTTGTCATGCTGAGGAGCGCACACTGAAATATTGAGCGAGTTCCGGCGAGTTATGCCTGTGGCTTTCAAACCGGTTTCGCCGTCCACAATTTGACGTTCACGTGGGATAACGTTGATATTGTGGTGAGAGAGGAAGTCGATACCAATGATGGCTGTGTCAATATCGGCAATTATAAAGGTCCAGTGAAAATTGCGTCTGAGACCTAAAGACACGCAGGTAGAAATACTTCCGTAGGTGTTGATGTGAGATGAATTCACAGCTTGTAGCACCAAGGGAGATTTCACTGGCTGTGAAGCAGTGGAGCTACGCACCAGTCTGCATTTGGCGGGCAATAAACTATATTGAGCGCCAGTGTCGATGAGAAAATTGCTGCCTGTTGTTGGATCGCGGATATAAAATGGTAAAGAATTGTCGCCTTGGATGGATGATGTGAGGGGTGAAATAGGCGATCTTTCACGCCCTCCGTTCAGTTTAAATGAAACGAACAGGGTTTCACACAAGTGTGAGCTTTATCACCGAATTTCCAGTGATACCAGCAGTATTTCTTGTCTGGTGGTGCACTGTGCTCACCTGTTGTCTGTTCTCCGGATGCGGCAGATTTTCGCGGAGATTTGGTGCGTTGGGTGCGTGATTGCCGCTCTGAAGAATTTGCGCGACTACGCGACGTTCGCTGTTCGGTTGACAATCTGCTGAGCATTCGCTGAATTTCATTTAGCTGCTGTTTGATTGTCTTTAGCTCTTCCATGTTTTGCTGAGCTTGAGTGCAAGTAGTATCAGCGGCGGCTTCAGAACACTGTACCCTGTTTATTGCTGCCTTGGCGCGTGGCATGGCAGAAATAATTCTATCTGCCGTACCTGCCAGTGTGTCAAGCAGAGTGTCGTCGGGAAAAAACTGCAAGAAAGGCATTACGTCCTCAGGCATGCCCTTCAAAAATATTTGTCTCAGCAAAGGTGACTCACCGTCTTTGACATACGGCCGTGTCAATTCTTGGAGATGCCGTAGGTACTGGCTGGGACGACGGTCTCCGAGCTCTTGTGATTCCAGCACTGAGCGTAGTTTTTGTTCAGTCGTCTTGCCTAAGCGAGCCTGCAGAGCCTGACAAAGCTGCGTGTAAGCATCGGCTGGCGGCTGTCGAATCATGTCGATAAATTCCATCACATGATGGGGAGGCAGAAGAGACGCTGCAGTTTGAAAACGAAGCATGTCGTCTGTTATTTGAGCCCTAGCGAAATACAGATCCAGCTGAATAACCCATATGTGTGGGTGTTCTTCTACAAAAGCAGGAGGCGGGCCCATAACGGCTGTCTGTTGGGTTTGTTTGTCACCTGTAGACTGACGAGCGGCGGCAGATTCGCTGGTAGATATGACTTGGCTGGTAGACTGAGTGTCGCTGGCTGACTGATTGTCGCCTTTGCTGGCGTGCTTCTTTGAAGATTTAGACTGACTGTCCATCTCCAGGCTAATTCAACCAGAATCGAAAAAACGCAGTAGGTTAAGCGCAGATGTGTACCAAAACGATACGCCGTTCGCAAGTAAGTAGTACGCTCGAATGCAAGAACGCACGGTATAATACAAGATTATACAAGATATATAATACAATATTAAATAAAAACCAAGATGCAAGATAAGCCAATACACGATGTAAGCCAAGACGCGATGTAGGCCAAGACGCGCAAGATAAGCCAAGACGCAACACAAGGCAATACGCGCAAGATAAGCCAAGACGCAACACAAGGCAATACGCGATACAAGGCAAGACGCGCAAGATAAGCCAAGACGCAACACAAGGCAATACGCGATACAAGGCAAGACGCGCAAAAATCAAGACCAAGATCGAGATCGAAGATCAAGACTCATGATGTAAGATGCTAGTGTACCTGTAAAACCTGTAAAAGTTGGTTAATGCGTGAAGTAGCTGTTACTACAACCACTGTTAGTGGTCAGTTGTTAGCGAGGTCACCAATTGTTAAACACGGTGTCCGCATATAATACAATTCAATCACGTCGGGGTCACCACTTGTTAACTACACTTGTTAAGTACGGTTAAACATGCATAGAAAACAATTAGTAAATCAGCTATATATTACATTCACACATTACATAACATTAATACATAATTACAATAACGAAACAATACAATAAGATACGATACCCGCAGCGGCTGAACACGAATACGCGGGGAGCACGAATAAGTCGCGGGAACACAATGAAGCGAGCGAACAACTCTAGCACTGTGTGACAACACGCACTATTCTCGACTGACTTGTCCAACACCTGTAGCACCGGCCGGAATACCTTCACTCCAAGTAGGACACCGGTCACGTGACCGTCTGGAAGGTGCCGTGCCATGTCTGAGCAAACAGTCGTGTGAATTGTCGCGGGAAATAGCGGGACTACGATCGTCGTGGGTGGTGTGAACACACAGTAGTACTTCCGCCGGCTTGCGTGGAGAATGGGCAGCGCACACAGGCGGCTCAGACAGAGAGACACAAGCACACACGCGGCGCGAATATACAGCGCGACACAAACACGACATAGCCAGACGGCGATGACATAGCCAGACGGCGACGTAAACACACGGCGCAAATAGGTGACGAAAATATCACATCCGGTGGTGTGCACGGTGCGAACATACATACAATCATATTGCGAAGTGTGTAAATTTATACAATGAAATGAATTTATGTAATGAAACAAACACGCAACGAATATAACGCAAACACACGCACAACATAAACATGCAACGCATAAACTAAAATAATACAACGACAATCAATACAAAAGAAGCATGTGTGTGTGAATAAGTGTGTACGCCACAATACCTATGAAAAATTAAAATCAAGTAAGAATGGTAATAATGACATTTATTATACGAAAAAGTAAAAAAATAGATTTAAATAAAAAATCTAATTTAAATCAAATAAATCCGATTTTTTTTAAATAAAAAAAATCACCAACCCTGCTATATAGCCATTGTTAGCGTTTCTGGCGTAAATGCATATTGCATGCCTAAATGCTTATTGTACCTAAATGCAGTGTTCGAGTGTATCATAACATGCTTGATCCGTGATATATTTAATTACAATTATTAACATAATTAAGAATTATTAATTCCAGGCGCAACTTATAGAATTATATATTTGGGAAACATTTTTCAGTGAAAGTGACATTTAATGTTTTTTTCGCTTAAAAATGGCACTTTATGGGAAAAAATGTGTTTTATGTGATCACATAAAATTCCCAACTGTACTCATGATACAGTTACTGATGCTTGTCGACGACTAACGGCGCAGTGCAAATGAACGCTGTTTTGTTAGTGGCGGGCACGCGAGGGATACAAATAACGTATACTGTATACAACAAATAACGTATACTGACTGTAATCCGAGACAAACATGAATTCATAGTTCAATTTTCATCTTAAAATAAAGTAGATTAATAAAACACTATTATAATCGTTAAATTCTTATTCTAAAATATCTTTTTTATCTATAAAAGAAAATCCTGATCTTTCATTGATGATGATATTATCCTATATAATATTGAAAATGATATTAAAATGATATAATCCAATAGTTGTTTCCCGACTATATTCCGTTCAGCTCGGTTCCTGCGCATTACGAGCAGTTGCTTCGTTTCAAATTGTTAACGCTTATACATGCACGATGATTGGAGTTCGCTGCAAACTAGACCAATCACATAATCAATCTCTGTTGAAGTGTATCGCCTCAATTAAGCACGCACACATTTCACACATAGTCGTGTATGTATGTGTGAGCGTGTGTGTGAGCGTGTGTGTGTGTTTACTTGCTTGCTGATTATGCCAGATTGTCACGCGTCGCTCATTATCGTGCAATAACCTGCAAATGATCGTGCAACGGAAACAAAGAGAGAGGAAAGACGAATCAGGCAGACAATATGTGTGTGTGTGCGTGTGTGTGTGTGCGTGTGTGTGTGAGCGAAGAATGCCAAGGGGTTGTCGGGATGGATGTCGGGGTGTGCCATTATTAACATACAGAAGTTCGCTGTAGTTCTGGTATGACAAGTGCATACGATTTCTCATATGCTTGTTCACGGGAGAAAGTAATGCGTTATTGCTACAAGTAATTCGTATCCCGGCGAATCACACAATGATGAGGGCCGTGTCTGCGTGGTTCAAGTGGAGTGACAGGTTCAGGAGCGAATGCAGGGGTTCTAGGGACCCGGACCCCTTTTGACTCCAGATGTATGATATTTGTACGAGGTCTTTATAGCGACCTATGCAAACATCTACTTGCTCTCACTTGGAAAATGCCTGGATCTGCTAGGTTATTTATTATATAGGCTAATGTAGTCTGGGGTGTGATAAAAATCGACCCTTGTATTTCAGACTCACGTGATTAGGCACGTGACCAGACACGTGAGACAACTTGATATTATTATTATTATTATTAATATCAATTACAGGCCGACCCAGTGGCATGGGAAGACTGCAAGCACTATTACTATCAAGCGGTGACCTCGAGAATATTACATGTGGAAGCGTTTTCTAGCCTTTTTCATTTTTCCATTTCTCGCGATACTTCAGCCTTGTCTTTTCATTGATTCATTGGTTTATTTGGCCACATCAGCGAAAACGTGATGTACGTGATGAGACGTGGTGAACAGCCTCGATAGCTACGCCACTGCGGCGTTCTCTGTTTCATATGGGGAATGGGTGAATTCAGTGGCGACGCTCAAGAGGGGCTTGAACAACGACCTGAACATGAACATTTCCATTGTTCCTCACATTTCCTCATGGTTCGTCAAACCCCCGCATCTTTTTCCTTAGTCCCACTCAGCCCCCAGCGGATAAATCCTGGCGTCGCCACTGGTTAATATGATGCAATCTAGACGCGTGAAGAAGAACGAACAATGTAAAGATGAATGTGTGAGAATATGAAGTTGTGGAGAATTTTTGTCTGAGACAAAGAACATGCATACCTGCATGTCCGTGTATGATAGTATACATGCATATTCCATTGTATATGCATACTTCCATTGAAGCATTACGTAGCCTTAGTATAAGCAGTAGTATTTCGTGTTTTCATATGTGTGAAGACAACGTTTCATAATAACAAGTGATGGAACCAGTACTCTTTGAACTCTGAACAAAAACAAGAATGTTATTATGGAACGACCTCAGAAGATCACAATAAATCACGAGAGTCGAAGTACATTTAGTGTTTCGTTAATGTTGAATGAGTCTGGTGAAGAGACGTTCAGTCAGCATGACATTTTAATAACATTTAAATTTATATTTTTCTCTACTGAATTTACTAGCTTACATACACCATTCTGTGGAAAATATAATACATAGTGGATGGATATGCGATTGCGTAAACGATATATAACACATGGTCGTGCGTTGTGTTGAACTAAGTCGTTTACCACCCTGGAACGGAATAACATTCCAACAGAGCTTCATTGTAACTCGTCATTGTAACAGTTTCATTCTTATTCTAAATCGCTCGCTCCCAGTATGATACGAAAAGTTTCAATTAGCATTATGAGTTGGATTTCTGTTAATCATTTGCGAGCATCAGGGTCGGATTTAGGCATGTGGAGGCCCCTGGGCAGTATATGTGTGGAGGCCTACCCTGCTTGAGGCGAGTGGCGAGCGAAGCAAGCCTCACCGGGAGGCGCTGTAAGTTCCACCGGAAAATCATCATTCCCGGTCCTGCCAGTAATGAATTATGGTAATCTTAATCACATTTGCAAAATGACCTTTTTTGGTCATTTTTCAGGCCCCTAAAATGTTGAGACCCTGGGCAGGTGTCCTCTTTGCTCCCTCTAAATCCGGCCCTGTCGAGCACCTCGCATGCCGTTTTTGGGCACACCAATCAATCCAGCTCCCACCCTAGCCACATCACTCTCTGTGTGTATGAATCTCAGCCAACATTACACTGTAGTCGAATACGTTTGTGGCGCAGGTATCGGCTATGCCATTTGCGTGATCGACGTGTACATGGCCATGTGCTACAACACCATACTAGCCTGGTCAGTCTACTACCTGCTGCAAAGCTTCACCTACGAGCTGCCCTGGACTCGGTGCGGCAACGCGTGGAATACGGCGCATTGTGTACGATCTCAACAGGAGACACAGTCCGCAACATCCTCTCCCGATGGTGGTAGTGGCGGTGGCGGATGCAATAGCACCGCGGATTGTGGCGGAATTGCCGGGTCTCTGGTGGCAGCGGCTGTCGGCAACTCCACCAGTCCTGCCTACGAGTATTTTCAGTGAGTATAGCCAGCGGCTGGACGGGCAGTCCAGGTAGTCATAGGGGTGAAGACATGCACCCCGGGAAATCAAGATATGCAATATTGAAGTTACAGAGGATGGAAACGTGTGTGTATTACGAGGTGGTCGTTTGACTTGGGGAAGCCAATATTTGTTATTACTAATGTGTTGATTCCAGTTGTATTCAGATCAATTGATAGTCACACTATGGGCTGTTTGGCCGTAATGACGTATCTGCTGAAATAGATTTATACATCACAGTACTCTGTCATTATAATTGAGCCTTCGGTCTCATGGATACGGCCATGTATAATTACGTGATCTGTCGTCAGCTATAAAGTGCTGGAAATCCAAAAATCGAGCGGAATCGACGACCTGGGCGCCGTCAAGTGGCAACTGGCTGTATGTTTGCTGCTGGTGTTCGTTCTCGTCTACTTTTCGCTGTGGAAAGGAGTCAAAAGCACCGGCAAGGTGAGTAGAATGAAGCTTTGCATAATGTCGAATTTTTGGTTGTTGTTTTTAGTATGACAAATGCCATAATCCAGTGGCGACGCCAAGGGGGGGGGGGGGGCTGGACTACCAAAAATATGCAAGCCCCCTCAAAAATAATAATCATGGACGTTAATATTTATTACCACTGTAAATGAAGTCCTGTAATTTTGGTTCGAGGACTCAGTGTGCCCCAGTCCCTTAATATAATATTATGTAGTCAGCGTTCGAGTGTAGCTCTTCATGCTTCGCCAAGCCCCCTCAACTTTTTCCTTATCCCCCACGGTTTTTCCCTTAGCCCCCCATCGGAAAAATCCTGGCGCCGCCACTGCCATAATCGGAGTGCCATGTACCATGCTGCTGAATATAACTTTACTGGACTATTGATACAATGGCAACCGGGATGTTACGCCTCGGGCACGTTTGGTCTCGCTACAGTCCCGGCTCAATCTAGTTATTAGGTTAGGTAAGGTTGGGTTAGGTTAGATCAGCTAGTTTAGTTGAGAAAGAGACAGGGGGCCGGGAATGAAGCTAAGCCAAACCTACACGGGTGTAATATAACTGGCGGTTCAGGGGGCTGAAGCCCCCCAAAAATGTTTCCATCGACTCCTCATAACCAATAGGTTCATTAAAAGAGGTGAACGAAAATATTTTTTCTGTAGAAATTGTTGATATAAGCAGCATAGCCATATATAGTTGATATAGCCAAGCATATTCGCACATTGTTTTGTGTGTATATATCATTCAGAAATGCCCAGAAAGTCATGACCTTCACACGCTACCTAGTCACTCATACATAATTCAGCATCTCCCCAAAAAATTTATTCTAGATCCGCTACCGTGTAGTATCACTAGCTTACAGCAACAGTCGATGGTATAGTCGCTTCCTTGTATGTTTGCTTTGTTCACTGTTCGTCCAGGTGGTGTGGTTCACGGCATTGGCACCTTACGTCGTGCTCATCATTTTGTTTTTCCGCGGCATCACCCTGCCGGGAGCGTGGATGGGTATTCGCTATTACCTCACCCCGCAATGGCACAAGCTGAAAAACATCCAGGCAAGAAAATCGCAAGGCATCTTAACTCAAATATCGCCAACCAAAATGAAGCTGACATGGAAAATAATTGCTAGTATATTCCTATTATCTTTTACCTATCATATTACACCCAAGGGTGTGTCCAGAGGCTCATATTTTACAAATAAACCCCATCATCAGTTATTGAGCATGTTTATAGAGCCATACATATAGATCCAATAGCATTTGGTTACGATCCGGTCCTCGGCCCTCCAGTAAAACTGTTCTATCTAGGCTACTTCAGTTTCGATTCTTTCTCTTGAAAACAATTAGTAACCATTGATGGTGAGCCCAATGCATTCTTGCACATGGAGAATGCACAGGTATATTTGCATGTTTGCACATGGGGAATGTATCTTGCATTTTCGTATATGGAGAACGAAAAGCGACGGAGTAAAGACATACCTGAATTCAACCAATTCATTATTATTCAATATATGAATACCCGAAACTCACAATTGTCTTTGTCTGCAGGTGTGGATAGACGCCGCCACGCAAATCTTTTTCTCGCTCGGACCTGGATTCGGAACGCTGCTCGCACTGTCCAGTTACAATCGGCTGCACAACAACTGCTACAGGTCCGCCTGCTCATCTCCTCTCCTAAGAATATCCGTAGCAACCGTCCCCGAACCCCCGGCCGGGGGGCCTCGTTCCCTCATACATGATATTAAAATGTATCATAAAGTAGCGCATAAAAGTGTCCAGCCTGATGGGGACCGAGGGGATGCTCGTAAGTGCATTTTCCCAAAGTTAGACCTGTATTATAATGGTGCTCTATTTGCAATGGAGGACCCAAGTATTGCCTTCGGGGGAGCCATAAGACATCGCATTGGCTCTGCTCCTGCGCTCACGTCAATCTCTTATGCAGAAACGCGTCTACGTTCTTCATAATATCTTCAATGCTGTCTACATCGTGTTTCATTGAATGTAAAATTAAAATTTACTTCACCACACGCGCACTCGTACGCTGATGCTGGTTTTTCAGAGATGCACTGTTGACGGGCACAATCAACTGCTTGACCAGCTTTCTGGCCGGCTTCGTCATCTTCTCAGTGCTTGGATACATGGCCACCGTTCAGAACAAAGACATAGACCAAGTTGGCACAGACGGTAAATGCTTGTCCCAGCATGCTTGGCTCAACTGCCCCGTCCTTATTCTGTTGAGCGCGCGCAATCCCCAGTTGCTTCCTCATGACAAAATGCTAAACATATTCAACGTATGAGATCATATAACGTATAATGAAGAGAAAACGTTGTCGGTGATGCTCTTATAAATGCAGTTGCATACAGTACGAGTACAGTGAAACCAGGGGCGTATATTTGTGCCGAGGCTCGAGGTCGATGACTGATATCATGCATGAATGCTCCAAGTATGCTCAGTTGGTCAATTCCAGAATTATTGGGGGGTATAATTGCATATTCGTGCCCCCATGTTCCCCATCATCTACACCTATGGCGAAACCACTAAAGACTGAATACGCCATTTTCATTAGTTTTTTGAGTGTGATAAAAATATACATGACAATATTTGTTGGAATTTATCTATACAGTTATTGGAATTATTTATACATTTATTGGAATTCATTTATACATTTATTGGAATTTATTTATAAACCACATATAAATATAGTATACCTTCAATAAGCTATTCAACAATAAATAAAAACAAAGCAGAGGCGGATTCAGGGTTTCTCATTTGGGGAGAGCGCAAAATCATTTGTTCTCAGTAAGAACTACAACATTGTGACTCGTCCAGGTCCAGGCTTGGTGTTCTACGTGTACCCTGAGGCGGTGGCCATGATGACTGGTTCTGTCTTCTGGGCAATCATCTTCTTCCTCATGCTCATCACACTAGGTCAGTGCTCCCAGCTGCAACACACGCCGTTGTGATGCCATTGGCAAAAATTCGACCATAGGACAACATATCAAACTGAACGACAACAATTCACCAACGATATCTGACCGAGGTCCGCTCTATCCTTATGCAGGTCTGGACAGCACTTTCGGTGGTCTCGAGGCGATGATCACGGCACTGTGTGACGAGTATCCGGCAACTTTGCGCAAACATCGCGAGCTATTTGTTGGAGCACTTCTTGTATTCTGCTACTTGTGTGCTCTGCCCACCACTACCTATGTGAGTAGAACGCGCTATTTACGTCACTAGCGCAGCCAGTGGCGGCGCCAGGATTTTTCCGATGTGGGCTGAGGGGGGGGCTAAGGAAAAAGTTGAGGGGGATTGGTGTAGCATGAAGAGCTACACTCAAACGCTGACTATATATTATTATAAGGGACTGGGGTACCTTGACTCAGTCTTCGAACTTGAACCAAAATTACAGGGCTTCATTTACAGTGGTAAGAAATTGTAATGTCCATGTTTATTTTTGGGGGGGCTTGGTATATTTTGGGGGCTCCAGCACCCCCCCCCCCCAAACCCCCTTGGCGCCGCCACTGAGCGCAGCTAAAAATACAACGCCTTTTCATGAAAGCGAAAGGGGTGTCCGCACTTTGTAGCGTCAACAATTATTTGATCCATGTAACATTTACGAAGAAGAATTACAGTGAAGAAAAAACACTTTTGACGCGAACATGTTTTATGCAATAGCGTCAGATTGTGTTAGTTGAAGCGAGAAAACCCATGAATCCAAAGTGAGGGTGGATTTCGTTTCAGTGCTACATACTTTTATCACACGAGACGATTGGGAGGAATGGATGAGTAGGGAGTGTATCGGGGAGATGAATATTTCATGAAGCGGCAATGTGTTCATACAAAGTACCTTCACGACCGTTAAAACAAATGTAAAAACGGTCAGACGAAAACGACTTACCAAAGGTGAAAGTAAAAAATTACAGGGTACGATGTCATCTTATGTGACTCGTTCACAAAATCTGTATCGGTCAATATTTCGTATACACATCACTCATTCGGCAAGTTCAAATTGACACCGAATCTTACTTGATCAGATGTCATCATCATGTAGTTGTCTAACCCAACATAACACAAACATTCAACGCAAAATACAGTGTACCTCGAAAATATGAGACCCGAATATACATGTATGAGACCCCTGATATATTAAACTGTTTCTCCAGTGCCGACAACTCTCTTACATTCGGGGTACGCTGTACGACAAGAACATAAGACGTCAATATGTTGGTTTGTTTTTGTGCTCATTGGGTGTCAGTGAAAGAGTACATGGCTCGCTTGATTTAAATGTGACCAGAGTCGTAGCAACCGCCCTCGCACCCCCCGGCCGGGAGGGCCCCGAATGTTGAGGGGCTCCGTTACCTCACGCATGGGATTTAATTTTATCATAAAGTAGCGCATAAAAGTACCGTAAGTCCTCAGGAGACCGAGGGGCTGCTCGTAACTGCATTTTTCCAAAGTGGGAGCTCTATTATAATGGTTTTGTATTTATAATGGGGCAACAAGTGTTGCCTTCGAGGGACATAAGACCTCGCAACGGCACTGAATGTAACTTGATTTGATCTGTTGTTAATTGTTGTAACGTAAATCCACAGGCAATAACCAATGCATGTGCATATATAGCGCATATGCCACCATACACATTTCTAAACACACAAGTGGATTTGCATCACTACCTATGGCACGTTCGCACGGATTAGTAGCTACACTAAGTCCGCACCAGATCTCAAGCCTTGATTTGTGTTTGCACACACACACACGCACGCATACACACGCAGGGGTGTTAGTTATGTGATTTGACCAAGTTAGCTGTTAGTTGATGTTGATTGCTCGGCGTATCCATTTTCGGCGCGACGTCAGCTTTCAATTAGGTTGACAACTTTGTCGCGACCTGAATCAAACGAAAATCGAGTTGCCGACAATAAGAACAATGCAGACCAAGAACAGATCCAGTGTCTGTTTATCACACAGTCTCCTTACCACCGCACTTTCACATTCACAAATTCGTGCCCTCAAACGTGGCTAGTAAAAATTGCACTTGCAGTGTTATTTTTAATTACAATGCTTATATATTTATTTTCATTATCATTTCATTGTAATTCATATTATTATCATTATATTCATATTAAACTTCATGATGTCAGATTGATTTCGGTTAGAAACTGCTTCTAGCGCGGTGATTTCGCTTGGTACATGTTGCAGAACCCACACAGCCACTAGATCAAATATTTTACCCACAGCAACATGCAGTAGCGGCCGCGACGAATGTGAAACAGTCTTAATTGCCACACTGAAATTAAAACGATGATATCATTTCCAATACACACGCAGCGTGGGTTTGTGCATCCCCCTGTGTGTGACAAAAAAAGTATAGGTGTGTGTGCGTTTGTACTCACCTATTTGTAATCACCTATTTGTTTACCACAGGAGATGAGCTGTGCTCGTACTGTCCTGTCTCCAACCCACCCTCTAATCTATCTTCCTTGAAATTCTCGGTATTACACACTATCCATTATTTCTTTAAATGCTCCTACGCTTTTAGCTCCTACAATATCCTCCCCAAACTGATTCTAGACATCAACACACTTATATGGGAAACTATACTTCTTAACATCTCTCAAACATCTAGTCCTTTTCAGTTTTTTTCGATGATCCCTCTTGCCTGAATTTTCCCAAACTATACAATTATTTCTACATAAATTTTGCGTATCTTTTCTATGTCTAAAAATATTAATCAAGTCTTCCCTTAGCCTACGCTGTTTTAAAGATGGTAAACAAAGCACTTTTAGTCTTTCCTCATACGACAAACTACACATGCTATCAACCATTTTAGTCGCTGTCCTCTGAATTCTTTCCTATTTACGCTTGTTCTTTATCTTATGAGGGGACCACCGACGCATACTCTAGCTGGGGCCTAATGATATTACACATTAACTTGTTTAGCATGTCCTCATCTAGGTATTTGAAAGCCCTTCTAATATTCCTTACCGTTCTATATGCTAGTGCTGTTATTTTCCCAATATGTTTATCCGGGGCACAATATGTTTATCATGTACACAATTATTCCTAAATCTGTTTCATCCTTAACTTTCCGTAAATGATGTGTGTGTGTGTGTGTGTGTGTGTGTGAGTGTATGTGTGTGTGTGTGTGTGTGTGTGTGTGTGTGTGTGTGTGTGTGTGTGTGTGTGTGTGTGTGTGTGTGTGTGTGTGTGTGTGTGTGTGTGTGTGTGTGTGTGTGTGTGAGTTTTTAGTGCCATAGCCCACACACACACACGTGTGATGAGAATGATTAGAATGACTATTGAGGACCACACAAGCAGGACAGCCTAGACCAGCCGAGCTGAGAGAGAAAGAGGAATAGAGTGAGAAATAGAGAGCGTAGTCGATCAATTCCTCTATGCTGCTTATATAGTTTATTCCAGAGCCGTAGCAACCGCCCCCCGTACCCCCCGGCCGGGGGCCCCGAATGTTGAGGGGCCCCGTTGCTTCACGTCTGATATTATAATTTATCATATTTATTATGTATAGCCTTTACCTGTTTGCTCAGATATTTTCACCTGAGCTTGTCTTGTGATTATGTCTAATAAATACATTCATTATTTGGTACTTTATATTCTACTCTTTCTATTTCTATTCTACTCTATTCTTTATATTTATATACTCGTATTTATAATGGGGGCCCCAAGTGTTGCCTTCGCAGGGGGCCCCATAATTCCTCGCAACGGCTCTGGCTTATTCACACGCCCATACACACAGACAAACATACACTCACTGGCAGATTATCAGCACAGGCAGCGTACAAACACTAACAAACATACATCAACAATGTATTTAGTATAGCGGCCATTATCATAGCACCCCGCACCCCCGCCGGGGGCCCCGAGTGTTGAGGGACTCCGTTTGCCCACGCATGACATTGAAATGTATCAAAGATTAGCGCATAAAAGTACATTAATTCCACAGGAGGGCTAAAAGCTGCTCCTAACTGCATTTTCCCAAAGTCATGTCGCTCTTATAATGGTGTTTCATTCATAAGGCGGGTCCCAAGTATTGCCTTCGGGGGAGGGGGCAATAAGACCTTGAGACGGCTCTACGGATAAGCGCACCTACATATATGACGCAAACGCTGTATCGAACAAATAAATAACCGAGTAAAATGAGTATAAAAGAGAGAGCAAAAAGAGGCGAAAGAGATTGAGAGCACATTTCCTCCATGTCCCCCCCCCAAATGCCAAGCCCCCCAAGCCCCCAAATATCATAATCATGGACAATATAATTTCTTGCCACTGTAAATGAAGTCCTGTAATTATGGTTCAAGCTCGAGGACTGAATCAATGTGCCCCAGTCCCTCATTATTATAGCATGTAGTCAGCGTTCGAGTGTAGTTCTTCATGCTTTGCCAATCAACCTAAACTTTCTCCTTAGCCCCCACAACTTTTTCCTTAGCCCCCCGACCCATGGGAAGAATCCTGGCGCCGCCACTGGGTGGGTTTGACACAACTTTGGGGGATTTGAATCCCTCCATGTCCCCCTTGGTGCCGCCACTGATACAGACACAATTTTACATCCAACCATTCATATTCAGATTTAGTGCACACACAAACATACATACAAATACATGACATTGTGCTGGAATGTGAAGCATCATCTGGTTGACGAATTTCACACGTAAAATGCTCAAGTTGATTTGCAGCATGGAAAACTTGAGCCATTGCAACTATATTGAAATGTATTCCATTGCGTTTGACATTTGGTTTGAGAAGCCACTGCATTGCATGAATTCACATAATTACTGGGCCAACACTAATGGTAAAATAACTGATTTGTATGAAATGTGTATTATATTATAAGTAATTTAACTAATTTGTTAATTTTACTCATCGTTATTGGCAGGGCGGACTGTACCTGGTAGATTTGCTGATGATATACGGGCCTGGTCTGTCTGTGCTGTTTATTGTGTTCGTGGAAGCGGCCGCCGTATGCTGGTTCTATGGAGCTGACAGGTTTAACACACACACACACACACACACACACACACACACACACACACAAACACACAAGCACACACACACACACATACACACACACATACACACACACACATACACACACACACACAGACACACGTACACACACACAAACACACACACAAACACACACACAAACACACACACAGACACACACACACATACAAACACACACACACACACACAAACAAACACACACACACACAGACACACGTACACACACAGACACACGTACACACACACAAACACACACACACACACACACGTCAGTTTTATATCGTGTTTTGTATGAGTGTATGATTGTGTATGTATAATATAATGTGTGTGTATGAAAAAAACACACACACACACACACACACACACATACACAGAAACACACACACGCACACGTACACCTCTTTTACATATCCTGCCAATAGAAGAGGTTTTATTCACTGGCGGATCCAGGGGGCTCAGGGGGCTGAATCTCCCCAAAATGTTTCCATCAACCCCTCATAAAAGTTAAAGGTTAAAGGTTTAAGTGACAGCTGCTACACGGAAGAAGCCGAGGCTTATGAACACACACAGGTGTGTCCCGTGCAGCTCGCTGCCACCGCAGAACCGACCCTCTCCACGCTATGGCGCCACAAGGACAAAGGACGTATATTAGAGAGGGCCACCTCCCCAGAATGCATGGCACAACTCATGACTGATATCTGGTACCATCATTTACTGCTGGGTGGACAGGGACTGTTGGATTATATAATTCGCCCAAGAAATTCTCCTCCGTCGGGTTTCGAACCACGGACCTCCCGCTTGTGAGTCGGGTGTGCTAACCACTACACCACGGAGTCCAAGACTAAGTCCACACTCTTAATTAAGAGATTCACTAAAAGAGGTAAACAAATATTGTTTGTAGCATTTGTTGATATAAGCATTATCGCAGACGCTGCATAATGATGCATGTACATGACTGATCACCTCCAAGATTCAGCCCCCCCCCCCCCACCAAAAATTAATTCAGCCTCTCCCGAAATTGCACTCTAGATTCGCCATTGGTTTTATTTCTTCTAAGAATTGAAATATCATTGTTTCATAATGCAGTGCATGGAAAGTGTTATTGTCGTATGGTCGTTAGGACATATGATACATGCATTTGTTTCTATTAACCTTTATCCTTATCCTCCCAGTGTTCCCATATGAAATCATGCACCTGTTCCAACTTTTTCAGCTAACAAATGGTCCGCATCTGGGAGCTCATCTGACATATTTCAATCATATAATTCTCATCATTTGTTCATAAATGTCATGTTTTATACTATCCGAATTAGCTAGCATGAATTTTTCAGTTGAAATCGACATTGGCGGCCGATTTGTTCTATGCCGAGTCTGCAATGAAATGCATGGATCATGTCAATTATATGGGCGCGTGTTTCTTATTGTGGATGTTCAGTGAGTTTCGTGATGATTGATTACATTTTGCGGCACTTCAATACACTGGCGGATCCAGGGGGCGGCTCGGGGCTAAAGCCCCCCCCCCCCAATGTGTCCATCAACTCCTTATAACTAAGATGTTAACTAAGAGGTGAAGGAAAAATATCTTTATGTAGAATTTGTTGATAAAAACATTAATGCCAAGCATACTCGCGCATATTGTGTGTGTAAATGTGTGTGTGTGTATATCATTGAACAATGTCTCAAGTCATGACCTTCACACGCTACCTAGTCACTCATACATAAATCAGCTCTACCAAAATTGCACTCTGGATCCGCTACTGCTTCAATGGAGGTCTATGAGCTGCATGTGTCAGTGTGTGTGTGTGTGTCAGTGTGTGTGTGTGTGTCAGTGTGTGTGTTTGTGTCAGTGTGTGTGTTTGTGTCCGTTTGTGTGTGTGTTTGTGTCCGTTTGTGTGTGTGTGTTTGTGTCCGTTTGTGTGTGTGTGTGTGTGTCCGTTTGTGTGTGTGTGTGTGTGTCAGTGTGTGTGTTTGTGTCCGTTTGTGTGTGTGTGTGTGTTTGTGTCCGCTTGTGTGTGTGTTTGTGTCAGTTTGTGTGTGTGTTTGTGTCAGTTTGTGTGTGTGTTTGTGTCAGTTTGTGTATTTTGGAATGCAGAATGATTAGTGACTGTCAGCGATGTTTTTTAGCTTGCGGGTCCGCTCATACTTGTATACATATGCGTGTGGTCCTTTTGCCTATACATGATGTTAACCTTGCCTGGTAAGAAATGCCGAAGGATCAGTCAGGGACTGTGATAAATCCACTGAATGTCCTGTCAGGGACTGTGATAAATCCGCACTTCCACCGAATGTAAACGTGTAATTATTTAACTATCTGCTCATCTGAGACATTGTGTAGAGATTGCACATGAGACATTGTGCAATATAAATGTTTCAATAAATGAAGTGAAAATGTGTGTGTGTGTGTGTGTGTGTGGTGTATGTGTGTATGTGCGTATGTGTGGCGTATGCGTGTCGGTGAGTATGTAATCAGTATGACAGTTATACGAATGTGCGACAAGTTTGAGTGTTTGACCCTTCATATGTATGTTTATTTTTGTCTGTTTATACGTAGTTTGTATATTTGTATTTGTATGCTTGTCTGTACACCCAAGAGTCTGTGTAATTGTGGTGAAGAAGCAGTCATCGCATCTAGTTGTTTCTTCAGTTGATTTATGCTCTACATGTACATGTATGTAAATAGTGACACCTGATCGAACTGAGTTTTTCTGTAATCAGGTGGTTCGCGGCAACTGTGTGGCACCTCTAAGTGGTACTCGATCACAACAAAGTTGGCAATCACTGAGTTAACTGCGGTCTTTTCCCGTGCGACAATATATTAAACTTCGCCCTTGCCATCTTTATACGTGGCGTGACCACCACATATTGGTGCCCCGAGTGAGGAATGTGTGTCAGAGATGTACGAATGTGTGTCAAGTATATATGTATGACCGCTTATGTGTTTGTCTGTAGTTCCAAGAGTCAGTGTGATTGTTCGTGTGAAAACCACGGTGTCTGATCTGAGTGTTGATGTTGTTGTCATGACGACAGATTTGCCCTGGACGTCGAGAAAATGATCGGCTCTCGACCGGGACTGTTCTGGCGTATGTGCTGGAAATATGTCAGCCCACTGTTTATCCTGGTCAGCTTTAATAGTCTCCACTTCACTGGCATGATCGCTGTCCTAGATTCGCCGAATAATTACAATTACTTAAAAGCAATATATGCCACTACCGTTTGATCGGGCGATTAGACAGTTTAGCTTTGTACAGGCCCACTTCTGGCAAGGCGAAGTCAACGTTTTACAACGAACAAAATTATAGCGGCTATACTAGGAAGTGCCATGTTAGGAAGTGCCATGCTAGGAAGTGCCATGTTAGGAAGTGCCATATTACACGCACAAACACAGAAACAGTGGCGGCGCCAGGATTTATCAAATGGTGCTGAGCGGGGTAGGGGCTGAGGAAACAGATGCGGGGAATTGGCGAAATTTGAGGAACTACACTTGAAATGTTCATGATAAGGATTTTCGAGGGTGTTCATGTCCCCTCCAAGCTCCTCCTTGGCACCGCCACTGCACATGAATATTAAACAGCAGTAAATTCGCAAATGCAGTTTGTGTGTGTGTGTGTGTGTGATCAGCTGATATTTGTATGCTCGCTGGTGACCTACGAGGACCTGCGCACCAAGTACTACGTGTATCCCGCGTGGTCGATCGCCGTCGGCTGGACTCTCACCGCGTCGTCACTGCTTTGCATTCCCGGATACGTCGTCTACATGCTGGTGAAAACGCCGGGAAGCCTGCGACAGGTCAGTAGTGCAGTATACGAGCAGGTGCCGAACAGTGGCGGGTGAAGAAAATTGTCAAGAGTGGCTTGTCCCTTAAGATCTTCGCATTCCGGTTTTAAGAAGTGAAAGGGAAGTACTCATGGCGCGCCAACGTGCACAATTATGCACAGTGAACCATGCATTGTAATTGTTGACGATTGGTACCAATTCATGTCAGAGAGAAATCAGTAGCATAAACGAACCAACCTTAAATTTGACGTGTGATTATGCGTGCAGCCAACATTAAACGTCATACATCTCGGACCAAAGGGGGGACCTAAGTGACCAAAGGAGAGCTAATAACGCCAACGCTGTCTCAGCTTTACCAAGTTGATTACGTACATGTGTACACTGCAAACAACAAACAGCTTGAGAAAGCTGAGGTTGAAAGTCTGTGTCTGAACCGAGTACCTTGGTCTTCCATACAATCAATACATGTAGATGTGGTATCCAGATTCCGATAGTTCCTCCGTTATTTGTGATATCGATAACCTTGAATTCATCATGAATTTCCCCAGTTTCCAGGGTAAATTTAATCGCGTGTACTTCCAGCTTACTTGTGGAGGTGACTCAGACTCTCGGCTGTTGTCATCCATCTATCATAGTTTTCTTTGAGCATAAACGTGTGTAATTATGAATCTGAGTCACTCTGTTTATGTCAAGTGCATCAGCTCAGTGCTGGTCGGTTTGTGTCGGCAGAGACTGCTCGTGTGTACAACACCCGCCGTCGCCACGAATAACTTGCCCACTCCGGTGCCCTCCGACCACCTCCAGATCCTAGCCAATGCGTGTAACAGCACGGCCGTATGACGCCCGAGGAACTCCCGGAAATCGCCCTGGTCAGCAGCCAGTACGGGGCGACGGTCCGGGAGAGCGCGGGCCTCGGATGACGTGGACAGATTGACAAATGATAAGGCGTCGACACTTCCGAACTCAGAGCGATCGAAAGACAAGGTCAAAGTATATACACCCGAGGCAGTCCAGCCAACGTTTGTCAAGCAAACCGTTGATGGCTCGACCTGGCAAGCAATGGAATCACAAATTTGTCAGTTGACTGAAAGTGGACGACGGTCAGTGACGAGCAGATGGAGCTGTGATCTGTCGATGATGCAGCAGTACCGACAGCGAGATATGTGGTGGCGCCTCACACAGTCGAGAGATCAGTGGGCCAGTCATGATATCGAGTGGTTGGTATAAGACTAACCATTCTCTTCAGCCTAAAACATTGGAAGCCACAAGCACAGTAATTTCTTGGGTCCCGGCGGGTAAGTTTCTGGGAATATGAACCTACACCGAGAAGTCCCGATCAATGGAAAACATGTGATTCATTGTTCCACGTGTCATACGACGGCCGCAATGACCAAACCTGTCTGGCTCCTACCAACTGACCATACATACCGCGGTGTGTTTGCACGAACCTCATTAATACACACCCATACGCAAACATATATACACACACATCTATAAGGTAATGGAGTTCAAAAACATTCCACTCTGAACGACGAAACATCACTTGATAAACACGTGTTATAACGGAGGTTGTGACTTGCGTAGCTCAGACCGGAAAGCACCAAGAATCTACCAGAAGGAACAATTCTGGCGAAGGCATTACAAACCACTACCCATAGCAATTTCGCCAACCCTTCATGTATAAATAAGACAGTAATTCAGTGTTCAATATGAACTGGGCATAAAAGTAGTAGCCCAGACGTCACACTCGCGGCCTTTGGACTCTCGGACCTTTCACTTGTTGACACTTGATGTATTCGCTGTCGAACAGATTATTGTTTGTACTCACCTCGTTATGTATTGTTGTATAGCCATGAGCGCAAATGCAATTGTAATCAATGTTGTCAACCATTAGCGTGTCTGTTTGTGCGTGTACAAACACAATTCATTAAGTGAGTGTTGTCTTGTTTAGACTGTAATCTTGAGCTAATGCGTGTTCCATATGTCATTACACAAGGTAATCGATGGTATAGCTACGGCAGATGAAACATGTTTTTCAACAAAGATGACTATGACAAAGGTACAGTTATTGAGTTTATTAAGAAAGTCGGACCAAACTTCGATGTTATTCATTTCACGGCAATTTGTATTCAAAGACTGTGATTTATGTGTTCATTGGCAGCGGCATGCTCTGTAAAGGTCATATGTTATCCATATTGCTCGCAAAGAGGCTTCAGTTCGGTCTAGATATGTCACAATGTGCAGGGAAGGGTGAATCGGACATCTCTTACTCCTGGCTGTCCAGCCCCACCTCGTTGCCAAAAAGTATGATAACTGAAACGACCAGTCGAGCAGAACCAAGCGTCCAGCGAGAGTATTTGCCGGAGGAGCCTCGACTGGCGAGCGCTGCAGCCATGGCTGCTCGTTAGTCGAGGTTGCTCGCGACACAATACACGTGCAATATACCATTTTGTGTTTCAAACTAACAGTCGACGAATTTGCACCGATAATTGGCACTGATTCGGCACCGTGGCAATATCAAACTATTTATTGAAAGGTTAAATAAATAAAGGTTAAATGCCTAAGTGGCAGCTGCTACACGGGAATAAGCCGAAGCTTATGAACACACAGGCGTGCCCCGTGCAGCTCGCTGCCACCGCAGAACCGACCCTCTCACGCTATGGCGCCACAAGGACGTAAGACGTATTAGAGAGGATCACCTCCCCAGAATGCATGGCACAACTCATGACTGATATCTGGTACCACCAGAGCCGTTGCGAGGAAATATGCCCCCCCCCCCCCGAAGGCAACACTTGGGGCCCCCATTATATATAAATCACCAAATAATTAATGTATTTATTAGACATAATCACATAATACAAGCTCAGGTGAAAACATCTGAGCAAAAAGTAAAGGCTATACATAATAAATATGATACATTTTAATATCATACGTGAAGCAACGGGGTCCCCGGCCGGGGGGTACGGGGGGCGGTTGCTACGGCTCTGGGTACCACCATTTTCTGCTGGGTGGACAGGGGCTGTGGGATTGTAGAATTCGCCCAATGAAATTCTGCTCCGCCGGGTTTCGAACCACGGACAGCTTGTGAGGCGGGTGTGCTAACAACTGCACCACGGAGTCAAAGGCACAAGTAAAGGCACAAATATGCAGTATTACTTCTTGTTTCTTTGATACAAATAAAGACCCTTTTTTCATTTCGACGATGTTTTGACACTTGTATTGTGCACCGCATTGTACGCTAACAACCTAGACGGCCCATCCAGTACCAAGTTGTAGAAAACGCGATCACACACACACATATGACAATGAAAAAAATCACAATGTTCTCGGAAAACATCGTCTACGCCACGATACATCCAAGGCACAACAGGACCACACACACACGCATGTATAGCTTAACGTGGCCAAGATAAGAACAACCGGACACAGGTAATACACGGCTGATAAGCGAGTCTCGACGATACATAGCTGCTCAGTGGTCACGAGACACATGTAAGCCCAGCGGACGACAACAACCGTACCATAACTCGGCAATAGCACTACCAAAAGCACTACCAAAAGCGGGTCCACACGTTATAATTGACTGGAGGAGCAACAGTCATCTGTGCCAACATCAGGGGATGCCAACCGAAGAGAAAATACGACGATCATTCACCCCATTGCGTTCACTACGAGTACACAGAGGGTGGAGCCATGACAAACTAGATTTAATACAGTGCAGTGTGATAGTTAGTGCGCGCTGATTGAAATTGCGAGTGAAAGGATTCGAACTTCTTAGCAGACTTACTGTGTGGTGAGCGGGAAAGGACAGTTTGGAGACCCCTGACATCTATGAGTTTGCTGTGCCATCCGACATGTATGTAGCATACAGTAAGACAGAAAGTTTTCAATATAATTGAGCGCTACTTGGCTGTAGAATCAGGCTATACGGGTGTTCAAAATTCCCATTGGACCCAGCCTTGGCTCGTCGACAGTACTGCATCAGTTAACACGAACTAAACAAACATAAACTTTCAACAACTCAACAACTTGGCTGAAATCGCACACAATTCTATAAATGACCCCTATCAAACACGGCCATACACAAGATGTTATCTGGATATCAACGACGTGAAAAACGAAATACATTCCACACACACACACACACACACTTGTCATGCACCCCAGCAGATGCTGTCTGGTCTAGGGATAAATCCATGGAGCTGTTCTCCCTCAAGAGTTTCCCATCTCTCTCACTGGTGATATGTGACCTAATGTAGTGACGTCATCGACCGAGAATTCAACAACACCCCCGCCCCATCAAAGCGTGTCACAATTGAAAGCACTGGTCTTGCCATGACCCTCGCACACACACACACACACACACACACACACACCCACACACACACACACCCACACCCACACACACACACCTGCTGGATTCACACACACACCAAAAGATATACACGTATGCATGCACACGTGCGTGTGTGTGTGTGGTTGAGTGAGCCGGGGTGTGGCTAGATTGAATTGTACTCAATTCTACAAAAGGGACAAGCGCACACGAGCGTAATTTAACGCTACACTGATCAAAAGATAGCCACATGCGTATTGCTAGGTGAAACACACACACACACACACACGCGCACGCACACACACACACACACACACACACACACACACACACACACACACACACACACACACACACACACACAGGTAGACAGACACACGGATACACACATATAGACAAACATACAGAGAGATAGACAAACAAACACACACACACACACACTAGCATTTGATATTAAACAACATCGCCAATACATCTCGTTAAATGAGCCGAGATATTATGATAAAACACGACACACGCACGCACACGCATTCATGCGCACAACAGCCATGAACAAAACCAAGTTGCACTGGTTCAATATATATATATGTGACCTCGGCAGGCACAAACAAACACTTTGAACTGATACCAAATATCTGCTATTCGTATTTCCAACACCAACATACACACAGGCACACACACACACACACACACATGTAAATATTCAGGTAGAGAGCTATAAGCAGCAGTGACGCATATGCTGGAAAAATAGTATTCTCAACAATTCATCAACAGCATAACGACTGTACGAAACAATATACTTCCTTTAATTGTGTCAGTGTGGTGGTGTGTCAGTGTGATGGTGTATCAGTGTGGTGGTGTGTCAGTGTGGTGGTGTGTCAGTGTGTCAGTGTGATGGTGTGTCAGTGTGTCAGTGTGATGGTGTTTCAGTGTGTCAGTGTGGTGGTATATCAGTGTGGTGGTGTGTCAGTGTGTCAGTGTGGTGGTGTGTCAGTGTGATGGTGTATCAGTGTCAGTGTGTTGGCGTGTCAGTGTGTCAGTGTGATGGTGTGTCAGTGTGTCGGTGCGTCAGTGTATCAGTGCGTCAGTGTATCAGTGTATCAGTGTGTCAGTGTATCAGTGTGTCAGTGTATCAGTGTGTCAGTGTGTCAGTGTGGTGGTGTGTCAGTGTGTCGGTGCGTCAGTGTATCAGTGTGTCAGTGTATCAGTGTATCAGTGTGTCAGTGTATCAGTGTATCAGTGCATCAGTGTATCAGTGCGTCAGTGTGTCAGTGTATCAGTGTATCAGTGTATCAGTGTGTCGGTGTGTCAGTGTATCAGTGTATCAGTGTGTCAGTGTGTCAGTGCGTCAGTGTATCAGTGTGTCAGTGTGTCGGTGTATCAGTGTGTCGGTGTGTCAGTGTATCAGTGTGTCAGTGTATCAGTGTGTCAGTGTGTCAGTGTGTCGGTGTATCAGTGTGTCGGTGTGTCAGTGTGTCAGTGTATCAGTGTGTCAGTGTGTCAGTGTGTCAGTGTATCAGTGTATCAGTGTGTCAGTGTATCAGTGTGTCAGTGTATCAGTGTATCAGTGTGTCGGTGTATCAGTGTGTCAGTGTATCAGTGTATCAGTGTATCAGTGTATCAGTGTGTCGGTGTGTCAGTGTGTCAGTGTGTCAGTGTGTCGGTGTGTCAGTGTATCAGTGTGTCAGTGTATAAGTGTGTCAGTGTGTCAGTGTGTCAGTGTATCAGTGTATCAGTGTATCAGTGCGTCAGTGTATCAGTGTGTCAGTGTATCAGTGTGTCGGTGTATCAGTGTGTCAGTGTATCAGTGTATCAGTGTATCAGTGTATCAGTGTGTCGGTGCGTCAGTGTGTCAGTGTGTCAGTGTGTCGGTGATGGTACAGTGACAGAGTGACACTGCTACTTGTTGCCGCCCAGATGACCGGGAGCGTCGGCGTAGGTGAATTTCAGCCGATAAGCCTCGGCCACTAGCAAGCTGATCTCACGGTTGGTCCACTCGTGTGTCGGTAAGTTCTGCAGTGTCAACATCAAACCCTGCTCACCACCAAACAAACACACACACACAAACGTATAATTATCTATATGAAGAATTATACAAAATACAAAATAAATTTTCATTTATGCCAAATTGGTGTCAGTGGTTGGCGCAGTAAACTTCCTTCAATCGAGGAAATGTTTACACCCTATATTGTTCGTGTATTCTTTGTAGCTAAATGTTATGAATGAAGAAAATAGAGGGTACGTTTGTGTGTGTGTGTGAGAGAGTGTGTCAGTGTGTTTGTGAGTGAGTGTGTGTGTGTGTGTTTGTGTGTGTGATGGGTCGGGTTGGTGGCACCTGAAAGTCGCGCTGCGCCATCAGCAGGCGGCTCCAGTGCGCCAGAAATGCCGCACACACGTACAAGTGGAAGCTGGCGAAGCCGTCCTCCTCGGACAGATAGGTGTCCCACAGCCGGATGGTGCAGTGCAGGGGCAGCTCGCGCATCAGCACGTTATTCATCCAGCGAAATGCAAACTGCAGGTAGTCGATGCCGTGACCGGCAATGTGCGCGTGCAACGGCGCTACAAGCACACACACACACACACACACACACGAACAAGTACAGACACACAGACACAAACACACTGAGACGCATACGCGTGAAAACACACACACACACACACACACGAACAAGTACAGACACACAGACACATACACACTGAGACGCATACGCGTGAAAACACACACACACACACACACACACACACACGAACAAGTACAGACACACAGACACATACACACTGAGACGCATACGCGTGAAAACACACACACATACATACATACACCCATACACCAATAGATACACACACAAATACAGACACACATACAGACACACACACACACACACACACACATGTACAAATAGAAATACAGGCAGACGGACACACACCCAGACATACCCATAGACAGACACACACACACACACACACATCACTGACCGTCTGTTTTGTGTACGAGCGCGGCCAGTGCAGCCACCTTGTTCTGAATGCCCGGCTGAGCGAAGGTGTAGTTATCCTGGATGCCCTCGAGCAGTCGCGACATGCTCCAGAACGTGTCGGCCTCAACATCCCGGCGACTGCTGGCCTCCACCTCGTCCAACTGACACTGGTCCACGTCGGCGTCTGACTCACACACACACATACACACACACACACACACACACATAAACACACAAAGTGATAGTAGTAATATTACACAAATGTGCACAGTCACGTATTGCACACAACTGGATTCTATTCTATACTATCCGTTCGACGAAGAGTCATGGCTCGACTAACTGTTTCCTTATTAGTTTGTTTTTGATTTATAAGTTGTATTAAGTTGTTAAGTTGATATATTTTGGTCAAATGTGTGGCCAAAAATTAAATATGCAAAAATAAAAAATAAAATTTCACATAGACACACACACACACACCTCAAGTATAAGAATTATGTGTAGTGTGCAATTGTCAAGTAACGTTTGATTAATAATTGGCCCTGAATATCGATACATATTCTAAATGTACGTCTGAAAGCAGCTCCAGGCGTTCCCAACAAAAAATGAATGAATTGTTTATGCATAATGACAAATTGTCCGTAAATACACGTCTTACGTCATACACACACACACACACACACACACACACACACACACACACACACACACACACACACACACACACACACACACACACACACACACACACACACACACACACACACACACACACACAATCCAGGGTACCAAAGGTCTCCAACGTGCCGTAAGTCCCGACCATTACGCCCACCTGACCATTAATCCCATGCCACTTTTAAGGTCTAAAATACTAGGTTTTCAGTAGCGGCCTCCAATAAGCCCACTGAAAATTTGAACTTTTATCCGGTAGCTAACATCGGTAATTGTTTCAGCTAACACCGGTAATTGTTCTGCAAGGACTAATAGGGTTACTCTTGTGCGATCAGCGATCAGTGCGTATGTTGTATATACGTAGCTGTGTGTACGACTGTATTGAATGTACACGCGTATTAACTTTATAATAATTAAACTTATTGACCATATGAAACCCCCTTTTGTGTATTAAAAACGTACCGATCAATCATGAGCATAGATACTGGGGGTATGGGTGGCAGATATACCCCCGAAAAATTGGCTGGACGTATGAATATGCATGTATACCCTGCTGAGAATTCTGCTGAGTTCAGTTCATTGATTATATTTCCATCGAAATCACCATAGCAAAAATTAACAACACAGCAAAAGTGTGTCTATGTATATGCAATTATATGCAATATACTTTTCATTGGTGGCATACGCAATATACTTTTCGTATTGCAATTGACTACGTTCAAAATGGTTGAGGGTCCCATGTAATTGACGAATTGAGTCAACTTTGAACACTAATGCATGATGACTGTCATCCCCCGAGCCTCCGAGTCACAAACCCTGTACACCCTTGAAATTCAGTATGCTCAGCAACCTGATCATACTGAATTAACACCGTTGCACATGACACAGCTTGGCGTCTTGCTCACCAGAGGGCAGCACCTCCTGCAGAAAGACAATGAAGTACGGCGTGACCAGGTCGTTCATGCCCTGTACATAGCCGGACGCCGGGTGTCGGATGGCCCAGATGAACAGAATGCGCTCAAACATCTCCTGAACACAGCGCTGCTGGAATAACGGAATCAGCGGCGACATGCGCGGAATATCAATGTGAATCTGCCCACACACACACACACACGCGCGCACACGCACACAAACAAATAGCGATACATGCAAAGTGGAAATAATAGCATATGCCACCAAGCGCTGATAAGCGCTGATAAGTGCGATAGTGCTGGTTCAATAGTGAATGAAGGAGTGAAAACATAGGCTCGCCCTGGAAAACATAATGAAAGATACACGTAATTGGTAATTGATATACGAGATCGTAAACTGGGTTTAAAGTCGCCAGTCGTGTAGTTTTCTGTGTGTGCCGGTCGTGACTGTGTGTGTGAGTGTGTGTGTGTGGCGGACCTGCGGTGTGTCAGCCGGGGCCGTGACAGGCTTTTACCCCGCACAATTACACGCGAACATAGCTGTCTACCGTGTTGTCTTCAAATGCGTCATTATATTTACAGTAGTGCTCCGCTCACGTTGCCCCAAATACAATGAAATCCACGCCGTCTGCTTAACTACCCGGTAAAATTTCAGCACTTACAAACGTAAGATAGGATGATAGAGAGACAAACAGAGGACTACATGGAAAGCCAACGAGGAATATAAAAAAGTCAGCGAAAAAAAGCAAATATAAATAGCAAAGAATCTCAGCAAAAAAAAGCTAGGAGAAAATTGAAAATGACAATAAATAATGTGAATAACGGAACTAATAGGTGCTATAACTGAACAAGAGAGAAAGTGTGAAATACTGAAGGAGACGCAAACAGGATCAGAGACAGCAAGAGAGAGAGAGAGAGAAAGGAGAGAGTATCGGCGTTGCACCTGCCGGTACGTGTCCTGATGCGTGTCATGCTGTCGTGTGTCGTAGTAATGTGTGACAAAACTCCAGTACTCGGCACGGCGGCGGCGCAGCGTCTCGTCTCGTCGCGCCGTCGCCAGCGGCACGTAGCCGGACAAGAGGCGCCAGCACACGGCGCGCACCGGCTGCGGCACGCCGCCCCAGCACAGCGCGCGCAGCTCGGCCAGCGACGTGCATTGACTGCCACCGCCACTGCCACCGCCCACCGCCTCGCGCAACTTGGCCAGTCGCACCGCCTCCTGACACAGCCCTGCACACAAAGGAAGATAAACATATATACACGCACACGAGTATATATTGAATTACGCGATGACATCGAAGCAGATAACCGCTCTTTGCATACAAAACATATTATCTATCAACCAAAACAAATGATTAAGATTAAGAAACAGAAAAAATACAGTTGATACAGATACAGAACGAATGCCAGAATATAGAGAGAATAGAGAGAGAAGAGAGAGAACGCAGAGGCTGTGATACGGCAATGTGGCTCTCACCTGCATTGGCCTTGTGCTTATGGTATCTGACCGGCGGCGGCAGAGGCTGAGAGTTTCGCCGACTGGCAGCCAGTGCAGCCGGCGAGGACGGACACGTTGCACACGGCGACACTGTTCCGTGCGACGATGATATGCAACCTGTCATACAACCACACACACACACACACACACACACACATTGTGTTTGGTTGATAAAACGTTTGTATCGTGTATTTGTCCTTGTTTTCGTATTTTTACTATTAAAAGGTGGCAAATCCGCCCACCAAAGTCATGCAGTGAGCCACAATCAAGAGGCAGCCCGAATCACTACAAACAATACCCAAACTATACAATACAAATTGTAATACTCCAGTGAGAGCGCGTCCGTCCAGTCAATCTGTGCAGGCAAATGTTGCGATGTGTAATAGTAACTAGTCAGGTTTGGGGCCGATTTGTGTGTGTGTGTGTGTACGTTGGGCAGCCAGTCGTTGCATGGCCTCTGTCTTGCCCGCCTGCGATACCACATTGCGTCTGGCCGCGCCACCGCCTTCGACATGCGCCTTTCTGGCAAACAAACAGCACACAATAAACGCACCGATCACGCGCCGACTTGTAACAAATCTTCTATCTATCTATATAGAAGATACCCTCTGTGTGTCTGTACCACCAGCATTGGTCCAATTTCTGCCAGGTACTACTCCACAACCACTTGGCTACTACACACTAATAATTGACACCATCCTGTGAGAAATTTTCTTGTCTACAAGATGGGATAAGTTTCAACTCAGAAAATAATTTGAAAAAGTTATGGCGGTGTAAAGACAAAATTTTGGCCCTGAAAAATGCTAAAATTTTGGTCAATATTCTGCAACCTACTCCTCATAAAACAACAATGGCACAGCTATACAAATTATATCACTGTACAGAGTATTTTGTGCTCTACAAGATAGGCTATAATTTATACCCAAAAAGTATTCATAAAACATGTAAAAATGACAAAATATCAATCTACATTCAACATTTTAGTTGAACTTCGGCCGTCCACTTTTATTCACTTTTTTCTCTATTTCTCAACAACTGATTATCACGTATCTAAATCAATTATACAATCATGCTGAAAATTTTGTTTTCTACAACATGGTATAACTTTTTATTGTGCAGAGTATACTGTACGAAAGTTACGGCGGTGTAAAACGGTAGTGTAAAACAATTGTGTAGAACAGGTACAACGGTGTAAACGGTGTAAAACAGTTGTACTGTTAAACGGTGTAATGTTAAACAAGATAGGTTATTCCCAACATAACAAGAAAATCCATACCCAACAATTATTCACAAAACGTGTAAAATTGACAAAAATATAATATAACTTCAAAATTTTACTTGAACCCCATGCAACTAAAATAAATTCAGTTTTCTCCATATTTCTCAACAACTATTCGTCAAACATCAATAGGAAGTATACTATCGTGATACTATACATTTTGTCTTCTACAATAAGATATAATTTTTTTCCCAAAGTGTACTCAAAGAAAATTACAGCGGTGTAATGTCAAAATGACCTGCTGCCAATTTGACAGCTATTATACACTAATCAAGGGTCGTCCAAGCAATTTCAAGGGTCCATTCCGTCTGATGATTCATCTGTCCTCGCCCCGAAAATCAAAGGCATTGCCTTCCGATCAAAAGAAGTGGCGAATCTCATGAAAGACCTTGATGCCCACGGAGGAACAGACCCTCTGAATATGTTTCCGCTATTTTTCAAGAACACGGCAGATACTCTAGCTCCGAAGCTCAGTGCTGTTTTCAGGCGCTTGATGAAGACTGGTTCGTTTCCATCCTGCTGGCGGGTTGCGAATATCACGCCCATACCAAAAAGAACCAATTCAACTGATGTTGCAAACTACCGATATCCGATACCGATATACCGATAACCGATATCAATTACGCCGATTCTGTCCAAAATATTCGAGCACTTGATAACTTCCAGACTGTCCAAGTACCTGGAGAGCAACAATCTGCTGTCGGAAGACCAATTTGCATACCGCAAAAAAACTCAGCACGACTGACGCTCTGCTTACTATCACGCACGAGCTCCAGCAAGTGCTAGACAAAGGAGTGAAGCCTGGATTGTGCAGTTGGATTTCTCGGCAGCATTTGACCGTGTGAGCCACCAGGGCTTGTTGCAAAAACTGAGAAACATTGGAGTCGGGGGCCGCTTGCTGAGTGTTTTGCATCAATTTCTCTCCAATCGCGTACAACGCGTTACCATCGATGGAGCATACAGTGGCTGGCAGAGCATTGTGTCCGGTGTGCCGCAGGGAAGTGTGTTGGGTCCTATTTTGTTCAACATTTACACCGCTGACCTGTACACAACCACACGCAACCCTGTATATGGATATGCTGATGATATCACCTTGATGGCTGTAATTTCATCTCCTTCGGACAGACCACAGGTGCGTCAAACGGTCAACGACGATCTCAGCAGCGTCCTGAAGTGGTGTGAGAGGTGGAATATAATGCTGAACACTTCGAAATCTAAAAGTTTGTTGGTTTCTAGGTCACGTACCGTTCAACCTTCACATAAAGCCATCCTCATAAATGACGCCCAACTCAGCGTGTGTGATGAGCTCAAAATATTGGGAGTACATGTAGACTCAAAGCTGACGTTTGAGAGTCACATTCGGAAGTTAGTTTGTTCGGCATCGCGGAAACTAGCAATTATAAGAAAGGCATATCGGATGTTCGGTAGCAGCACAATCTCAAAAAGTTGTTTTCGCTGTTTCATTTTGCCAATTCTGGAGTACTGCACAGGAATATACACTGATTTAATTGAAGCCCAATCACAATGCATCATATTAGCTGCAAGAATTGATGATGTGGTTATATTGCGTACAGGCTAATTAGGGCTCCACTATACTGAATATAAGGGTTGTATTGTCCTCAATATTTACACAATTTGAACACAAAAAGCTCAAGCTTTAAAAGCAAAGTTTGTGTCTCTCTGAGCTTATTGTAATTGTATCTGTGATTGAATATAAGGTGACATAATTGCACGGGCTCATGGATATAGATTAGGGGTTTCAAACTTAAACGAAGCGATGGCTCATATTTATGAAACAGAAATGGCACGCGGTCAACAACTATAGACAGTAGAACATTCAATTTAACAACGTATAATGAATCCGCATACAAAACTAACGGACTTTACTTCAAGATCCAGATTCACTAATGAAAATGTGAATTAAATTATGTATAATTAAATCGCATTATGCAATAAATGTGAATTTATCTGTCTTACAGTTTGGTTTCTATACTATATTGGCGGGCTGCGAGAAAAGTATTGGCGGGCCGCGTGTTTGAGACTCCTGATGTAGATAATCACAAGCTTCTGATTGCAAATTATGATCGAATCGGTTCATTTTGTGAACACATATAGTAAGTTAGATTGGGTTGTGTTTGGTAGGTTTGGATCATGTTATATTATTATTATGATTATTAACGTTTATTTGTATAGCGCACATTAAAACACACGCGCGAAAAGACAAATCTTGGTGCAAAAATATAAACAAATAAGTAAGACACGCCGCTTAGGGAAAGCAAACATGCGGACAATACACACACCCATATATCGGGCAGGTTATGACACCGGAATATTATGACAATGCTAGCGGTAAAAGTAGTCCGACTTTCCGTATTAGGATAGCGGCAAAAGTAGAATAGTGCTTGAGCAAATAATGTTGGGGAATGATATTAAGTTATCAATATATTTTGGAAACATTATGATGAAAAGTTGTCATTATCCTTCGTCATTTTCATTGTTTCGTGTTTGAGTTCTGAATAATTCCGCACGACGGACAAATTTAAATATGAGGCTGTTTGAGGAAAACTATGTTGTCAAAATGAAAATTTAAATATTCACATTCGGACTTTTCTATTGGTTGATATATTTACGGGCGTGTAGCAACTGCGCTACACATACGTGCTCACGACATTTATTATTTAATGTGCCGCCAATATTATTAATGTGTCTCTTTTGCTTTTGTTGTTTGCTAAACCGTCAAAGTAATAATATTCGTATTTTCGTTTGGCATTAACATACATGATGTGTGTGATATGGTGTTTTATATTAACCCATTAGCCGGCAGTGATTTAAAATTGGATCACCAATTTCAACTCCATTTTTCTCATAATTGTTTTTTGATATAATGAATATAATCTATTTGTTATAATATTTGGACCTTGTACTTATGGTATTATATTTTAAATAATTAATTTAGCGTTTTTGACTTAATAGAGCATTGAAGTAGACCATTATTAACCTTTTTTCGGTGGTTCTCTTTGTTGACCCACAGGATAGACACACGACCTCGAGTAGAAAAAATTGGTTTTAATAATTTATTTATTGCCTCACTGCTTCATAACAATTTGTAATGCTCAAATAATTATAACTTCTGTATAGGAGCGATTTACATTCAGTGATCTATAAATAGACCACTGCCGGTTAACGCTCATAATGTCACCAACTCTATGTTTTAGAGGAAATAGGTTCATGGCACGAAATTTAGCAAAAAATAAGAGCAGGTATAATAATGAAAATATGCGTTCCTGTCGGGTTTTTCAAGACCCGGTGCCAATAGGGACTTGGAGGGGCTGCCATTCCCCAAAATATACCAACCCTCCTGATCACACCGAAAATCCTAACCGTGAACATTTCGAGAGTAGTTCTTCATGTTTCCCCAAGCCCACACATCTTTTTCCTTAGCCCCTCTTAGCACCTACCGGAAAAATCCTGGCGCCGCCACTGCCTTCGAGTATATACAATAGTTCCCAATCCAAGTCCAGATGGTCCGTATCGGATCACGAAATGGACTTTTTCGAGCTGTATGTGGGTAATTATTTATGTCGTATGATAGGGATTGAAGCACTGCCTGCACAGCGTAGTGTTTGCACACTTTCCTTGTTAGGACAGCGGGCTCGACTTGCAACCGGGTCCCTGACATTGACGTTGCTGTTCACGCACGAGGCGAGGCCGAGGCCCTCGAAGAGGAAGTCCAGCGGAGGCTGCGCTGCCAGTCTAAAGCGAGAAGCGATCTGGGCTCGTGACATGATTGAGTCCTTGCCATTGGTGATCTTCATATACGAGAGCGCCACCTCGCGCGCGAGGTCAAGGAGCGAGAGCTGTTCCGGCTTCTCAATCAACTTCTTGTGGAGGAACCAGGCGTTCACCAGGCTCATCTGGATCGCGCCCATCAGAAGAAAGAAGTATATCTTTCTTTAGAGAACTATGGGGAGAGTAACTCGCTTTCTCTTTCCGAGCTTACCTAGCCTAACTAACCTGACTTTACATACCCTAACATAGAAAAAAAGAGACCCGGGACTGAAGCGGGACCGAACGTGCCTGGGACATAACAACATATTTGCCGACCTTCACCTTCTTCTCGGCGCGGCTGTACCGCAGTGCCTTCACTGTAGGGCGTGTCGTGGAGTAGTTCGTAGCCACGTGAACGAAGCTGCTGTCGTTCCACTTGATAAAAATAATCTGGTTCTTCTTATTGAATTTCTGCTACAAAGAGTCCCATTTCTCCTGTGTTTGTAGCTATATTTGGCCCCATTTCCTTGTTCTCATATCATAGGTTATTTAAGCGATTGTGTTAGTAGAATAAATAAATGTGCTAGTAATAATTTTTACACTGATGGAAGATGACGTAAGGAAGTGTTTCAAATATGGTGCAGGATAATGCAACATTTAAAACAATCAACAGTTTGGGTGGGGGAACTTTATTCAGATTTGAACGAAATGGATATGTTTTTGTGAAGAGTTGGGAATTTTATGTGATCACACAAAAAAATTCCACATAAAATGTAATTTTTAAGCAAAAAACATGAAATAACATTTTCACTGAAAAATATTGTCCAAATATATAATTATATAGGTTGCGCCTGAAATTAATATATTCTGTTAATTATTGTAATTACACACATAACAAATGTAACATGTTATGATACACTCAAACACTGCGTAAAGGTACAATATTAACGCCAGCAATGCTAACAATGGAAATATAGCAACGTTCCTGATAGCTTCTTAAGTCCGGATATCAAAAGCGTCGCACGGTTTATACCCCTAGTATACCCCTACCATATGGCTTGTGGGTGTGGCCTAAGTGGTGTGACAGTGTGGCAACGGGATTCAGAGGATCTTCAATAAGCCACTATGAAGACCAAATCACTCCAAGCTAGGTGCACGTGGCATTGGTTTTTTGGGAAGGTAGGATCATACATGCATGTACTTCAGATTTACATTTTCGAAATTATTCAACACAAATGGCGTCTGTATTGTCACGCTCAAAGGGATTGAAGCAATTCAATGTGAAGTCGAATTTCTCAGAAAAACGTGTCTGGTGAGAGGAGAATGTGTTGCGGTTGCATGTGAGAGAAACGTGCCCGCTGGTCACAAGTCGCAGCTCGAGCAACACAACACAACACAGCACACAACAACACAACAACAAAAGTGTGAAGGACATGACTTTCATGGGACATTGTTCAATGATACACACACATTTACACACCCAATATGCGCGAATATGATTTTATCAACAAATTCTACAAAAATACATTTTCCTGACAACTTTTAATGAATCCCTTGGTTATGAGTAGGGCTGTCAAAAGTTAATAAAGTTACTTTTTCACCTAAAGGTCACTTTATCATAAGCTACCTAAAACTGCAATAAAAAATTGTGTACGATGATTATTAAATAAGTTATTAGGTTACCAAAAGTTACTTTTTCATTGTTAGGTTACTTTTTTTCCTTTTAGGTTACTTTATTATCGTCAGGTTACCTTTTGCTATTTTTCTTGTTATTAGGTAAGTTTACCACGAAGTTTGGTGACTTTTTGCAGATAAGAGGCACAAAAACGGTATATGAGGATACAATAGGAAAAGAGATGGAATATTTGGTCTGAAGATCAAGAAATGTCAAAATTTCTGCTGGTAGGATATAACAATTGATATTCACCTTAATATGTGTGTTACTCGATATTTATACGTTTTTGGGTACGCTTGATAGCGTCATTCCATTTTAGGAAATGCCCACGAACCGGAGGGTGTTGTGAGATGTTTGGAGCGTGGTATAGTACGATGTGTGAGCTCTCTATACCAGAAACTGCACTGTAGCACTTGACAGTACGCATTTACTTGAACAGGAATTACCACGTGATTTTCAGGGCGTGAGATAGCGCCATTTTCCCACGTTTTACATTGATAAGACTGTGAGCACAGGGTGCTACATATGGGAGGACGCATTCACACATGCAGTGTTCACGCCAACACTATTATACAAGCTATAGTACGTGCTATTTGATAAAAAGTTCCATTGAAACAATATAAAGAACATTATTGCGACCATTACTGAAATATTTACGTTTGCAATTAGTGTATTTCACCTTTGTATTAGCTTTCCACTTTTAAATTATATTCTGATGGTTATGCTCCTTTTTGCGATGTTAGCCAAACAATATTAAGTCACTTTCGTTGGTTTGTTGTAAAAATGGTACCAGATCGGAGAGAGGGTGGAAAAATAGTACCAACTCGGAAAGAGGATAGAAAAGAAGGACTGGTGTATTTTCTTCCTTCAGAACTGCAAACAGAAATTGTCCTTTTTTCAAGGTTATTTTCGCGAAGATTAGGTTATTTTAGGTTACCTTTTCATAGGTTACTAGGTTAATTTTTATGTTCACAAACAAACAACAAGCAAACCTTGTATTTCATATAGAGCACTAATCAGCAAAGGTGTGATAAACCTGAGATATAGCGATGCAAAAGTGATAATAACATTAAAACTCATAGGATATTTTTAGGTTACTTTTTTAGGTTACTTTTTCTCGAAAATAAAGTTACTTTTTTGTGATTTTTAGGTTACTTTTTTGACAGCCCTAGTTATGAGTTGATGGAAACATTGGGGGGGCTTCAGCCCCCGAGCCCCCCCCCCCCTCTGGATCGCAAGTAATTTTCATCGTTAACGTTGCTGTTCGATTCAGATTTAATCAATTAAATAATATTTATTAAATTAATTAAATTTACAAGAATTCTTTCAGATAAAAAAGTAACATATCTTGTATTTGTTGAGTTACTTATTATGAATGCTCTTCCGCATGACTGACGGGTATAAATGCTAGTATCTAGATAAATAACAGAGTACAAAGATAAAGATAAAAATAACCAAAAAAGATATATACACAGGCAATTGAAAAAAATCCACGGGTCACGGCACCAAAAAATGTTTAACACACGCAAGCACGAATCAATCTCTCCCAGACACACTGATGACCAGGTGGGCATTCCGAACAAATTCTCGCGAACCTTTATCCGCGAATTTGTTCGGACCAGCAAAATCCCCGATTTGGGTTCGGAGGTTCGGATTCGGACCGACGTCAAAAAAGATTCGGACTTCCGGGTTCGGAGCGGCTTTTTTCGCGAATCCAAACCTCCGAATCCCGGGAAAAATTCGAAAAAATGAAGACGACCAAACATTGGTTTTTAAATTTTTCGTGGCATACATATTTGGTGACACCTGTGTTTCCGTAACAAATAGAGACCCCTATGACCATTAGTGTTGTATTTTACTTTATCGCTTCTCTACATTAATTTTAGTATGGGCGTGTAAGTGTGTCTCAAATGACCACTGCTCGAAATGTGCTCGATATACAAGCCTGTGTAACTGTGTTCAGCAGTGCGAAACAAAGACTAGTATTACTGCCTGGACTGCTCTTTTTTTAATTTGAATATATACTGGTGGTGTTTAACTCGTTGCTTTAAATGTACCGCACAGACTCCTCATGTTGTGACTTTAGCAATGAGAACGCTTAGTGATGCGCAACCACCGCGCATGCGCCGGTGACTACGCCTGCGCAACTTTTGTTTTTACTTCTTACTGTCTTGTTGTTGTCTTACTTGTTTAATGAATAATGTAGATATCTTAAGCCCTTTTTCAATCGTAAATTTAGATTCGGAGGTTAGGAGTGAGTAAAATTTAGGTTTTGAAATGTTCGGAAGGTATCGGAATTAAGGTTCGCTTTGCTATTTTGTAAAGATTCGGAGGTTCGCGGATAATTGTTCGGAATAAATGTTCGCACCGAAACTTTGAAAATCGGGTTCGCTATTCGGAGGTTCGGAGCCCAAAACCAGCGAAAATTCGGGTTTGGATTCGGAACCCAAAAAAGTTCGCACGGCCGCCTCTGCTGATGACCTTTAACTATTTTGTGGAAATAAACCATACTAGGCCTCTAATTAAAACCTTGCATCTTATAATATGGTACGTAACATGCATATGTACACACACGCACGCATACCCGCCGTGATGCACAGCACATGAGACACTGTTGTTAGTTTCAATGTTGTTCGTCGTTGTTGTTGTTGGCGCGCACCGGGACGACAGTTGTTTGTGCGAGCTGATAACACTGAGTGCCGTCTTATTTGCCAGACTGCTCGATATATGCACACCTGGCAGTAGCACACACACACACATACATACACACACATATACATACACACACACACACAAATGAACTCGTAAGCACGGACATGTGCCTTGCAAACACACTCCTATTCGAGTACGAAATCATAATCTAAATAAAGGCAAAATGGCAAGACAACCGAATATGACGTAGCTTGGAATAAATGAAGAAATAACACAAAATTAAACATATAAAAGATTTAAGAAAAGCGTGTCAAATGATACAAACACATTGTGTACACTCAAAAGACATCTGACGCTGATATACCTCAACGAGCACACATGAAGCAGAGTGAAAGATAGAGTAAAAGGCGCAGCAAAGACAAAGCGAAGAAGGGAATGACAAGAAGGATGAGGAGCAGTACGGTAATCATTGCCGGCGGCGGTGCTGGTGGTGGTGCCGGCCGATACAACGCAGAACTCGTCATCATCACCTGCGTCCCATGCGTCATCCACCGACCGCTGGTAATGCTGGAACGAGGAAGGCGCCGGGGACGACGACATGGCGCGTCCAGCACTGCCGACACACAAACATGTATATAAACATACATACAAACATACACAATACCAGGCACACGCACACAAAAGTAGACATACTCACACACGAATAACGATGTAAGGAGTTGATAATATCACGTACATGTGCAATTGTAGTAAAGACAAACGCAAGTTCATATAAGTACACGCATACAGAAATAGACAAGTACTGTCAAAATTACAAATACAGGTGAAATTCCCACTTGCGAATATAGACAGGCAGTCAAACATTAACATTACAATGTGGGCGTACTGTGAAAACGAGAAGCAAACACCGCACGTAAGGGAGCACCCACCTGGAACTCATCCAACGCCGCAGTACAGTGGACTCAAAGCCCCCCACCGATTTCAAGTGCGTGCGCGTGCGTGGTGTTTATACGCTTGTCAGTACGCCATCGCAAGTGGCACTTTATGCAAAATCATATTTACACAGCGGTCAAGCATAGACGACCGTAGTCAATGCAGACTGGAACTAACGCAGAAACTGTACAAACAACAACTCAGAATGAACACATATTACTCTGAACTTTCGATAACTGTCACACACACACACACACTCTGAAGGCAAGAACTGAGAGGTCGTATTGCACATATTGAATATAATTACAAATTTGTGATACATGTTCGTATCTTCACTAAAACGTTCATACTGATAAAAACGACCATCGATGTCTCCTTAGCTCGGCCAAGTTAATCCTGCCTTGTACCATATTCAATCAAACACATAAACAATCTCAAATTATTATAGAGAGAAAAATAAATACCTTCATTTTTCAAACTTGAAATTATGTAGAAAATTAATTATGAATTAAGACAGCAAATGGAAACATTACACGCAACAACTATAGCGCCAATTTATGCAACAAAACTTATACGAATGTCTACAAGTCATATACAAGATCTACTTCAAAGCAAAAATATGTATTGTTACGTTTGATAACTAACGCAGACTTTTAATCAAAACTTTCAACATGGACTGCAAAATACTTATTTACATAGTAACATAGCGGTTTAATGAACTCCTGATGTGGTCCTATTCATCGGTTCATCGGCCATCAGAAATCCGTATAAAGGTGTTTCGTTCATGCATCGCCGCTCCATGCGGGCAGGGGATATGAATACGTCCGCCGTACCCGCTGCGTGTCGTAAGAGGCGACTAAAAGCGGACTCTTCTTCCTTTCGAGCAACTATTGTCACGACCGGGGGGCGCGATAATTCAGCAGAGTTGGTGCCCCCCTGTAACGGCAGCTGTCTTCTGTCCTATCCTTCTCCCCCGAACTTAAAAAACATGCATCGCCAAGGAATCGTTCGGAATGAGTTAAGGATAGAAGAGTGAGCACCAAGTTTCATCATGTTGACGCATATAACATATTTGCCAGACACACACACACTTTAACGAATTTTAACGATTTTTTTTCCGCGTTACTTTTCAACAATATACAAATTTAGTAGCACTGATATAATTGCTGCTTAACTTGACATATGTTCGCGTGTAATTTTTGCGGCGGCAAAGCCTCAAAAACACTCAACCAGACTAATCAATTTCAGAAGCCAGGCAATTTTCTAGCAATTTTCAACCAAGCCAATGGCAATGGCAATATTCCTGAAACGCTCACACCGACGATGCCAGGTAAACAGTGCAAACCCCCACTGCCCCATCTGCTGCCCCCATATTTGCCGGGGGTTGCGAGCCGGCTCACTGTGATGGCGACGGTCGTCATGACAACATCCCAGCGGTGTACAGGTAAATAAAGCAGTGTAGCGTCGGCATTGGTGGCAACCACTGTGTATCTACCGTTCGCAATAACACACAAACACCAGGCAGGTATAACTAACTACGAGTGCATTCATAATTGTAATCTTTAGCGAAGTGTTAGTAAACGCAGCGAGAATATATATAAAAAATGCGATATAATTGTTACGTATTGTTATGAATAATTGTTACATATATTTATATATATATAAACAAGGATATACTAATGAGAAATATAAATAAAATATCCAAAAATGGTATACATGAATGCATATAATCAGTAAATGATACATGCGAAAATATATGCGCAATTTATGCTGTCTAAAATATACGCGACTCACATATATGTGACCAAATATGCTTGTAAATGCTTGTGTGTGGTGTATGCCTATATGTTTAATCACCCATGCATGAAAACCCTGTCATCGGATGCGTTCCGCCGTATCCTTTTGCTTGTTGTTTGCACATTTTAACTTTTGCCAATATAAATATATAAAAATAGAATCGACAACAAAATATATATGCCTCAATATAATAAAATTAAATCATTTAATATGTTGATATTTATATTAATGACAACTCTCCCCGTCCAATAAACTCGCCCTGATAAGACACAATATAGGCAGCTGAATTATGCTACACTGTATTACACAAATTACACATACACAGAGCCGTTGCGAGGAATTATGCCCCCCCCCCCCGAAAGCAACACTTGGGGCTCCCATTTTATATAAATCACCAAATAATGAATGTATTCATTATACATAATCACATAATACAAGCTCAGGTGAAAACATCTGAGCAAAAAGGTAAAGGCTATACATAATAAATATGATAAATTTTGATATCATACGTGAAGCAACGGGGCCCCTCAACATTCGGAGCCCCCCGGCCGGGGGGTACGGGGGGCGGTTGCTACGGCTCTGCACATACATCATGCATGACATACATGAGGCCATACAACTGAATGTGTGCGTAAACTCAGCCACCCGTGTGATCATACGCTACATGAACTCAGTACATACAACAGTCAAACAGATTATCGATCCATGGTGGCATGCATCTCAACGACACACGGATCATTTGGAGTCTGTCTGGATTTGAATTTGATTATATTCCATTTATTTCAGAATATTACATTTCATTACACTTTTTTATTTTAGACACATGAAAAGCATATGCTTGCGTGCTAGTTTTCAATACTATTTCAATATCATACTAAAACATACACACACACATACATACATACACACATACAGCGTGTAGCACGCATACACGCATGCACGCATGTCCAAGTACCTGGAGAGCAACAATCTGCTGTCGGAAAACCAATTTGCATACCGCAAAAAACTCAGCACGACTGACGCTCTGCTTACTATCACGCATGAGCTCCAGCAAGTGCTAGACAAAGGCAGTGAAGCCTGGATTGTGCAGTTGGATTTCTCGGCAGCATTTGACCGTGTGAGCCACCAGGGCTTGTTGCAAAAACTGAGAAACATTGGAGTCGGCGGCCGTTTGCTAAGTGTTTTGCATCAATTTCTATCCAATCGCGTACAACGTGTTGCCATCGATGGAGCATACAGTGGCTGGCAGAGCATTGTGTCCGGTGTCCCGCAGGGAAGTGTGTTGGGTCCTATTTTGTTCAACATTCACACCGCTGACCTGTACACAACCACACGCAACCCTGTATATGGATATACTGATGATATCACCTTGATGGCTTTAATTTCATCTCCTTCGGACAGACCACAGGTGCGTCAAACGGTCAACGACGATCTCAGCAGCGTCCTGAAGTGGTGTGAGAGGTGGAATATGATGCTGAACACTTCGAAATCTAAATGCTTGTTGGTTTCTAGGTCACGTACCGTTCAGCCTTCACATGGAGCTATCCTCATAAATGACGCCCAACTCAACGTGTGTGATGAGCTCAAAATATTGGGAGTACATGTAGACTCAAAGCTGACGTTTGAGAGTCACATTCGGAAGCTAGTTTGTTCGGCATCGCGGAAACTGGGAATTATAAGAAAGGCATATCGGATGTTCGGTAGCAGCACAATCTCAAAAAGTTGTTTTCGCTGTTTCATTTTGCCAATTCTGGAGTACTGCGCCCCCGTGTGGTCTTCTGCTGCGGATTGTCACCTCAATCTCATCAACAGAGTTGTTAAAACTTGCAAGTTCCTCTGTGGTGACTTGGTTCTTTTGTTATCTTTGCCATCGTCGAAAGGTCAGCAGCGTGTGCATGCTGTACAAGATCAAGCACAACGACCATCATCCGATGAGCAAGTCAATTCCTGATGATTTCGTGGCAGCAAGAAGCACACGGTTTACATCCAAACAGCATTCCCAGTGCATGGCTCCAATTCGTTGTCGTACAAAACAATTCCAACGTTGCTTTCTTCCGGCCACTGTGTCTACTTGGAACACGTTGAAGGAGGAGGCTTTCTCGCAGAACAATTTAAACAAATTCAAGGCCAAAGTAAATGAAATGCTACTGAAAGAGCGGAATTGACTGTTGAGTCTAATTAATTGTATATTTATTCATATTTATTGTTATTTATTCATGCTTATTGTTATTTATTTTCTATTTATTTATATTTATTCCTATTTTACTCTCTATTTATTACTATTTATTATTGGTTGTTGTTATTTATTAAATTATACTTTTACTCAGTGTTGGCTGTTGTTGTTTATTGAATCATATTTATTGTTGTTGCTGCTTATTGAGTCATATTTATTGTTGTTGTTGTTTATTGAATCATATTTATTGTTGCTGCTGTTTATTGAATCATATTTATTGTTGTTGTTGTTTATTGAATCATATTTATTGTTGTTGCTGTTTATTGAATCATATTTATTGTTGTTGTTGTTTATTGAATCATATTTATTGGTGTTATTGTTTATTGAATCATATTTATTTGTGTTGTTGTTACTTATTGAATCATATTTATATTTATTGTTGGATGTTTCTTATTGAATCATATGTATTGTTCTTGATTGTTATTTATTACTTATTTATTAATATTTATTCTTATTTATTGATGGCTGATATTTACTGAATCACATATTTATTGTTGATTGTTATTATTTATTGAGGAACGTGGGCGGAGTGACATTATGGATTGTTATCGGATGATGGTTTATTATTTATTGTTATTTATTTATTATTTTCTTTCCAACTCTCTTTCTAGACTTTTTTCTCTTCGAACTCTCTTTCTCTCTGAATCTTTTGGGCGCTTCCGGTACATGGGGCCACCTTAGGGTGGTAATAGTGCTTGCACTCTTCCCATGCTACTGGATTTGCCTGTAATTAATAATAATAATAATAATACACATACAACACACATGCACATGGGCACACGTACACACACAAACCTTTGACATAAACTTTTGGACAAACATTCTATTTATAGATTAAATATTGCGAATATATCTGTCAGATTTCTTATTCCTGACGTTTTCATTGAGTGATATAGGGAAAATATTACAATATATGCATAATTAACCAACAGCAGGCGTATGGAACACAGAGCAGAGCAGAATGGAATATCAGAACAAATAATTGTTTGTTTTAATTGGATTTGCTTTAATCCAATTATAATTGGAACGTATGCAGCATGATTTTGACTGGCGCTCTATATTTGCGTGTATTCGAACAGCTAAATAACTGCTGAATCATGAAAATTAACAGCAATCACTGGTCTGTTCATATCCAAAAACAACACGCCGTATTCGTAATTTGCCTTGGGGGAAATTTAGCAATTTTCGGGGGTAATTGGGGGGGGGATAATCTCTAGTGATTCATTTTCACCATATGTATCAATTATCATCAAGCACCATATATTGTCAACATTTTGTGAATCAACTAATATGTTTGCTGTGGCATGTTAAATTGGGTAACAAGCTGAAAAGGGTTGGGAACCACTGGTCTAAGCTAAAGTTGACAATTTGCAGGTGTCACACTCTGGACATAGCTGATGTACGAGTGAGTCGTTGACGCTGGTTGGTTTTGTTCGAGTGCACAAGCAAGTACACGATGACTTCCGTGCCCGACTGTGTGCGACTTCTGATGCTGCTCGCCAATTCAACCACGTACCAGCGCATGACAGCATCACATCACATGCAGGTGTCGTCGTTGAAGGAAATTAACCACACCACCATTCAGCCAGATCCGACTGCGATCGCCGGCAACCACTCGATGATCGCGACGTCCGGAGAAGACGCTCTGGGTGCGTTCATCTTCATCGCCGTCGTCATTTCGTTCTACGCGTTCGGCATCGTATTCATGATGATCAGGTACATGGTCAACGATTCAGAAGAACAGTACGACGAGCTGCTCTACAAGAAGTACGTGGAACGCACGCGCGACCAACTGGCGCTGGGCATGTCCCGCGGCAAGATCACCAACCGTCTCGCACTGCAGACGCTCAACATGGCCAACGCCCTGCCACAGACCGCCAGGGATGGCCCCAAAGTCACCTTTGTTTAGTCCCCAACCACTCATACACCCACACTGTGGAAGATATAGATTTTGAATACCAGAACCTTACACAAATAATAGTTATTATTTAAGCGTGTGCTGATAGGTCTATGAGAGTGAAAGTTTGCGTGCTTGTAGCTGCTAATTTAGCTGCTAATTGAAGGAATAATAATGACACAAATATATAAATATTATTAATATGTAATATAATGAATATTATATTATATAATAAAGTAAAAGTATAAATAGTAATAACTAAATAAATTTAACAAATATAAACTAATATTTTATATACAAATATAAAATAATCATAAAAATATACGCACATGATACACAAAAGAAAAATCTGGAGTCCTATGATTCACTCGGGGTAATTTTTCTTAAATATATATTGGTTTTGGCAGTCGTGTGCAGTTTATGAATCGTAGCGGAGCTAGCAACATTTGGTACTAGTAAACTATATATTCTGCTCATTGTCGAAACTGTTGGACATATGGTAGAACATACATTGTGTGTTATGTCCTATATTACTAGGTGCAAAACTATATGTTTACAACTTCAAAACTCTAAAATTCAAGTATGAACTGGATATTTTTAACTTTTAGTGCTCAATTTTTTATAGTCTTGCCTAATCATGGACGATCATTTGCCTAGAACGATCTCGAAAAGTTTGGCCCAGCACACCAAGCAAATAAGTACATAAACTTGCCAGAAATAAATATTCACATTTTGAATTTGAGATATATGGGTCCTAATAAATAAATATTGCAAAAGAAGACGTAGGTCGTGGGTACTCTTGAGCTCTAGACAATTTTCAACTGAGCGCATTTCCCAACAAAAACGCGCTCACACATGCCTATTCATACAAGCAGGCACATATATGCAACCCACACATACACACACATAAGTAGCTCACAAAACAACAACTTGTCTCTAACATGTGTGTGTGTGTGTGTGTGTGTGTGTGTGTGTGACATGTCTCCAAACAGCACTTGTGTGAGTGTGCGAACATGCACACGCACACGCACATTTGTACGCAGTGCATAGTGTGAGTGAAATGCACACACACGCACACACACACTGGGTCGTTCCAGTATACAGTATACCAGTTCGTTCCACACAGTATACCAGTTCGTTCCACACAGTATACCAGTTCGTTCCACACAGTATACCAGTTCGTCCCGAGCTTCGTATTACAATGAAACACTCTCCGGCTTAGAACATCCATATGTGCACGTGTGTGTGTGCGTGTGTGTGTGCGTGTGTGTTACAGTGGCGGCGCCAGGATTTTTTCGCTGGGAGGGAAGCTGAAGAGACTAAGGAAAAAAATACGGAGGGCTGGCGAGACATGATGTACTACACTCGAAATAATTCATTAATAAATCAATGGTGATAACTTTTCGAGGGGCTCAATGGGATTTGGCAGATTTTAGGGGAGGTTTCAACCCCTCCAAGCCCCCCCCCCCCCTCCGGCGCCGCCACTGGTGTGTTAGCATCGTTCACATGTTCGCTGGGTATTAGGCTGTATTTCTTGTGAGTAATTCGCAGAAGCACTGGATGAAAATCAATATCGGTCGTGAACACGAAATCTCATTAGAGACCCTTGATAACTTGTTCCATGCTATAATGCGTAAACAGGCAGTTAGATCAAATAACATCAACAAGCGTACAAATGAATATGGGCTGGCATAGCTAAGGAACTGAACCGCATCATAAATGAATATGTTCCATGCCCTAGCCTAATTCTACCGTGAATCAGAGGAAATATTAATGATATAGTATATAGATAATAGTGATATAGACAATAGTACGGGTTCTCGTAATCATGGGCGTAAATCCTGGGGGTATGGGGGGTATATATACCCCCCGACAAATTTGCTGGGGGGTATGAATATGCAATTATACCCCCCGAGAATTCTGCTTAGTTCAGTTCATTGGGTAAAATATCATCAAAATCAGCATAGAAGGCAAATGACAATAGGCTAATAATGCAAGAAAATATAAATATGTGAAGAATTATATTACGCAATACACTTTTCATTGAGGTATGTGTATTGTAATTGAATAGGCTGAAAATAGTTGAGGGTACCACGCAATTGACCAACTGAGCGAACTTTGAACACTAATGCATGATGGCTGTCATCCCTCCCGAGTCTCGACACAAATCTACGCCGATGCTCGTAATATGATAATATAATAAGCAATCGATTACCAGCAAACAAAAATTTCAATAATGTATATATTTATGTTTTTTCACAGTTTGATCAGTTGAGTCTTTTGAGAGAAAACCATGCACTTTTATCAATACGTTTTTCATATATGGGTATATTCCCATGTAGGAACAAATAGCTATAAATAGCTTACATTTGCTGAATTATTCGCATTAATAATTCATTCTATTATTTCCCAATGCACAAATAAACACGAGAATTGTACACTTCCGATCAACACGCGTATTAAACAATGTATAAATTAATATAGTAAAAATATTAAATAACCGCACATCAGATGCACAATCACAACACATCAACACTTCCAGTACACACAACCTCAATCGTAAAATTCTCCAGTTCCACAGATCCACATTTACTTCTCACACTGTTTCTTCGACTAGTAGCTATATCATTATATCACTCGCTAACACCTCTGAGGAGACACATACACACACACACACACATACACACACTCATAAGCATTATGTACTATGGAATTTGAGTATGAACTAGGGAGCTTGTGATACGCCACGTGGAATTACACACTGTGCCGTATCCTGATCGTCTTGTGCTGTTGTGTGTGTGTGTGTGTGTGTGCAAATACAGTCGGCGAACAGAACTCGTGTTGTTAATATGTGTAGCTGCTATACTTACTTGCTATATATACTCAACTGTAGACTGTAACTTGTCTTGACTTGTTGTCTTGACTTGACTTGACTGTAACTGTAGACTGTAACTTGTATCCGCACAACTGTAACTTGTGCTCCATGTCTTCACCCAATAACAAACGGAAGATTGCACGATGTATTAAAGATGAAGATGAAACAAGGCCGTAGAGATGAGAATGACGAGCAAAAACGCAACCAAGAAGAATACACAGAACGCCACGAGAACAACTCAACCGCACACTAACACAATTCCTGTACCACCACAGTTCACAACACACACAACCACTCCTCGTATGGCACTGCCCTTCTTACCAACAACTTCATAGCTGAACTCCCAACTGTAAAGCTCATAAGCGCAACAACGCACCACTGTATGCGCACACACGCGCATCAGCTTACACTACAGCTTTCAATCATCACTACACTAGCTCCGCTTATGCCCTTGACACTCACTACACTAGAACATACGCACAAGCACACACACACACATACATACATACATACGCACACGCTCACACTCACACACAAATGCACGCACACGCCAATACAGAACTACACCTCCCTCTGATTCTCAAGAATCACATAGTTGGCACTCTCTCCTTCGTCTGATTCTTTCACTCCTTCTAAGTTCCGCTTGCTGGCTTTGGGCCACTTCTTCCGGAACTTCATGTTGAAACCGCAGAGTCATAGGAACCTCATCAGTTGAGTCAACTGCGCTCTGATGCAGTGTTGTCTTCATTTCTTCCGACTCGCCCCTCGGTCTAATATCCTTGTAGTGGTACGGTACTCCGTTGACTTCCACCGCCTGTTCAGATATGTTGGAAGTAACCACACCACGCGCAGACAATCTATCACATCGTGTGCCAGGTCTCCTCACCCACACTCTTTGACCCGGCCGATACGCTCCTGGACCTCTAATGGGTCTCGTCACTTGTGCTGCTTCTGGATCAACTCCGCGGACACCTACAACATATTTATAGAGACGATTCATTGGAGCTGAAAATTCATTCACATCGTCAAGCGGTGACACGTTGTATCGGTAGACGGCTTCTTGAACCGAGCAGCCACACCGAGCTGCAATGACCTTTACCGACCGGTGGCACCTCTCAATGACACCATTACCGTGTGGCTCGTAGGCACAACGATACATGGGGTTGATTTTCCACCCTGCTAAGAAGCATCGAAATTCCCGACTGCAAAATGCTGTTCCGTTGTCAAGCAGCACTTCTCGTGGCGCTCCTCGTTCCAAGAATACTTCTTGCAATTGATCTACTATATGCTTGGAGTCCTCTCGCCACAACGCTCTCCAAATTGCATAACGCGATGGACCGCAATCAATAATAGACAAATACGATGTCCCGCGGTAGTGAGTGACGTCCATTGCCAATCGCTGCCAAACGGTTTTCACAGTCAGGCTGCCTCGCTCCCACTTCACAGGGGCGGGGTCAATAGAACGGCACGAGTCGCATGATGTCACTACATTGTGTGCTAGTCTTCTTGTCGCGAAGCGGTTCCTCCTTTTGGCAAAGTACAGCGTTCTCCGTACTCCCGGATGTCCTGCCAGCTGATGCACCTCTTTCATCTCTGCCTCACTCATGCTCTCCCGTGGAGTGCCGCTGCAACACACATTCGATTCCTCTGAAGCATTCAACCACCTGAGAGGCACTCGGGTCAAAACGTCGGCGATGTTTTCTTTCGATGGTACGTGGACAACTTCTATTGCCAGTCCTAGCTCCTCCCTCACACATTTGAGAGTTTCGAGTCGTCTCCTAATCAATAATTCTCCAATAGCCTTGGTTTTTACCCTTACGGCTCCGGTAAGCACATCTTTCATCCATCGAAAAACAGTGAACGAATCGGTTTTTACTGTTATATTTTTCATATTCCACGCTGCAGCCAAATTCAGCCCTTTTAGAGCAGCATCCATTTCCGCCATGTTAATATGCTGACTGTCCTTTCGTAGCCAACATGCGTCCTCTACCACGTCGCCGTTTATTTCAAGCACGACCCCCAGCGCCAACTGGCTTGCATCTACCCAAACATTCATCTGGTTTCCTTTCACACTCCACGTTCCTCTCGCAGCGTCTTCGTTCTTAACTCTATCTGCAAACTGTTTAAATACACTCAAACATCTCTGATCCACAATCTCGTCATCCCAACCTTGACTTGATTCATTTGCCAGTCTCTTTACAAATGAAGCCGCGACTCGCATCCATCCTCCCACTGGTAGGTGCCCAATCACCTGCCCGCAGAAACTGAAAACTTTCCTCCGAGTTATCGGGCCTCTTGACTCTTCTATGATGTTGTCTCTTGTCCATGACAACTTGCCATTGTCGCGTTGAAGACTCAACCCCAATACGCGACAAGACGGATTGGCCCGCGAGGCCGCCTTGCACACCAGGCCAAACTGATTAAAATGTTCGCTCACCTTTTCCGCAGTTACTCCCGACTCGTCCACAATGATGTCGTCAATATACGACGAAGCTGAACCCTGGATTACGTCGTCTTGAGCCAGCACATACTCGACAATAACCTTCATAATCATTGGTGCAACACTGAGTCCAAATCCGAGCCGTGTCAAACAGTATCTCTTCCCTTGTACAATCACCGTTTGATAACTCCAGAGCTCGGGGTCAACATGTATCTGAAGGTATGCCTTTCTCAAATCCAGTAGTGCAATTTTGTCACCTTTTCTTCGCCAATCCCGCAACTTTTGATGGCAAACATCAGCTTCTGCAGTGTGCAGCTCGATATAGTGGTTGAGTTGACGAAAGTCCATAACTGGGCGAACTTTGGACTTGTTTTTCTGATTTACCACCATCAGTGGTATAAGTCCCTTTGCTGGTCCATGGATCTTCGAGTCGTGCTCTATTAACCAGCCCTCACTGATCCAATGCTGAATTTCATCTTTGTATGCTTCCCGAAGGTTGTGAGGAATGTTGTATTCAGCCGTCTGATTAGTCAGAATCTCTGGTTGAGTGGCCCATTTCCATTTGACGCTCCAAAAATTTCCCTCTTTATCGTATGTGGCAGAGAAATCGCTGTGCTCTATCGAGAGACATTGGGGTTCCGCCACCGCCATAGCGTCCTCTGTGCGGCTGACACACCATGCCTGTGAATCTAGTCCAAAGGAGGGATGTAGGTCGACATCCAACGATAATCCCCCCAACGCTTTCACGCAGTCCAATCCAAGTACGACGTCCATACCAACAGGCCTGTGGTTCACCACCAGGGCGTCGATGTCAATTATTTTTGCACCGTCCACTTCAACGTCTACGCGACACTCTCCTTCACACGCCATCTCGTCACCACTGATAGTTACCAATGTTGTATCAGTTCTTCTTAAACGGCTATCACATAAACGTTTGTATACTAGGCTCCTAGTACAACCAGTGTCCAGCATTGCTCGGCACCGCCTGCCATTTACGGTGACCATCAGTGTGATCAGCGACGCTGGATTCACTGCGGAGAAAAGGCTCGCGTCGAGGCCTCCTCTCCTTTGGCATTTAAAGGACACACAGGGCTAATATGTCCGTATTTGCCGCAGGTATAACACGTCAGTCGTGCACGGCTTTTCGGATCGCCAACGCCTCGTTCAATTGTCGCCATTTGTCGCTGACTACAATAACGCGCTATATGACCCACCTTGTGACACACATAGCACCTCGCTGGAGACGTTCCTACGCGTCGCGGTGATGCGGCGTGTGCCACCACGGTAGCGACTGCGCCCCCTTCAGGCTGCTGGTCAATTGCCGGTCCACATCCAGAAGCGTTTGACTCTGCCAGCACTACTCTCGCCCGGTCCACAACTTCCTCCATGCCCATAGCATCAAGTCTGGCGTTTGCTCGCATGGTCTGCCTCACGTGTTGAGGGAGGGCCGCCACAAACGCACATTTTAACGAAACGTCGTCGGAGATGTTGCATCGTTTGCCCAGCCTGCGTAGACTTGCCAATAAAACGTTGACACTTTCGCCAGTCACTAACTTCCGTTTTGTGAATTCGTCGTAAGCAGTGAATGAATCCATTCCGAACGCGGTTTGAAGCTCCTCTTCCAATTTAGACATATCCAGCTGGTCACTGTCAGACAAGGCATCCACCACTTCATAAGCATCACCCACGAGGCGCATGCCGGCCACCACTGCCACTTGACTCACTCCGTGCAAACGACATATCTTTTTCACCTTCCCAATCCATGCAGACGGATCTGTCGTCCCATCGTATTCCGGTACGAGTCTGAAATCCAACGTTGCCTCCGTACGCGGCGCCGAAATAGCTTGTAACTTGTGCTCCATGTCTTCACCCAATAACAAACGGAAGATTGCACGATGTATTAAAGATGAAGATGAAACAAGGCCGTAGAGATGAGAATGACGAGCAAAAACGCAACCAAGAAGAATACACAGAACGCCACGAGAACAACTCAACCGCACACTAACACAATTCCTGTACCACCACAGTTCACAACACACACAACCACTCCTCGTATAGCACTGCCCTTCTTACCAACAACTTCATAGCTGAACTCCCAACTGTAAAGCTCATAAGCGCAACAACGCACCACTGTATGCGCACACACGCGCATCAGCTTACACTACAGCTTTCAATCATCACTACACTAGCTCCGCTTATGCCCTTGACACTCACTACACTAGAACATACGCACAAGCACACACACACACATACATACATACATACGCACACGCTCACACTCACACACAAATGCACGCACACGCCAATACAGAACTACAATATGGTATATAGAAATTTGATATTGGTCTAGCCAGGCAGTGAGATTTTCGCGCTTGCATACGTGATTGAATTCAATTGCAATTTCACATTTTGCAATATTTGAAAAAGCTTCGCAATCACCAGTAAAAATATTGCAAAATGTGAAATTGTTATAATATGGGAATATGCACATTGCATAATCGTCGCTACAATTACCAATTTATCACTCAGCGAAATTGTATTAATACACAGTTCAGTATCGCTTTATACAAAAGGTTCGCTGCAAAACACATTACCTCGTATGAAAAGTGAGTGCGCACTTGGTGTTCTTGGTCACAGTGCAGCTCCGCCTGATAGTGAACACGCCCATACTTACTGATACTTAGCACCTGGTGATTTTCATACGAATCACACACCTGGCTTTATTATTATTATTATTGAACAAAACGAACAAAGTGACGCAGGAAGAGCGCAAGCGCTATAAACTGCATCATGCAACCCCTGCGCACTTTGAACGTGGAGAATAAGAGTGGGATAAATAATGAAAGAGAGAGAGAGAGACAGAGAGATGATCTGCTAGCTGCTACTAGCAGCTGCTACCAGCTGTTTGTTTGCATAGTTGCTAGTACACAGAGCCGTAGCAACCGCCCCCTTACCCCCCGGCCGGGGGGGCCGAATGTTGAGGGGCCCCGTTGCTTCACGTATGATATTAAAATTTATCATATCTATTATGTATAGCCTTTACCTTTTTGCTCAGATATTTTCACCTGAGCTTGTATTATGTGATTATGTATAATAAATACATTCATTATTTGGTGATTTATTTATAATGGGGTCCCCAAGTGTTGCCTTCGGGGGGGGGCATAATTCCTCGCAACGGCTCTGCTAGTACCCGTCTGCACTGGCCTGTTAGACCAGGTAAATGTCTGAGGAGAGCTTACATCACCACATCAGAAGCTCTGATCGTATTCTTAATTTCGTCATGTTTTCGCGCTTTTTCAGTTTGTTAACTTATTGTCCAGCTCGTCTGCATACTAGACCGATCTGCTCTCAGCAACCAACGAGACCAGATGACCTAACGATAAATACAATAAAATACTCCAATATAACAACACAGCAAGCATGGACTTGCGCTCTCGTGCACCTATAGACGAGCCCACATGCTGAAAACTACACAATTCAAGCATTAAATGGAAATTGAACTCTGGTCAGGAGAATTCCTGCTACTGGTACTGTGTAGCCCAGTACAACCAGTCTCATAGTCGAGTGGTCGGCGACTAAGCCGGCTCCCCCACTGGTTCCCACCAGTGAGGAGGGTGGCTAGACACCCACCAGGACTAAAAATACAACCTGTCCAAGGGCTGCCAACGGCCATCTAGCATTCATTGTTATTCTTTTATATCCTATGCTTTTTTATTCTCTTTAATTTTCTATTTGCTCTCTTTTCTCTATTCCCATTATATATTTTCTCTATTTCCATTATATTATCTATTACATTACATTATTCAGATATGTATATGTGTATGTATGTGTATGTGTATATATTTGCGTGTGTTCGTATGTGTTCGTGTGCATGTGTTTGTGTGTATGTATTTATTCAATTTTGCAAGCACCCATGTTCTTTCTGTCGATTTGTGCTCCCTATTTTTGTCCACATACCGCTCTGTGTCTACACTTTTATTACTCTGCTCCTGCTAGCGCCTTTGCCCTCGGAAGTGCGCTATATCAAATACATGTTGTTGTTGTTGTTAAACTGACCATTGTGATACTTTCTGAGTCCAACGATAATATGTAGCAGTTGCCGCGATTCAATGGCGAACCCGGGATTCTTCCGATGAGGGGGCTCAGGGGGGGCTAAGGAAAAAGTTGTGGGAGCTTGGCGATGCATGGAGAACCACACTCGAAAGCTGACTACATACTATTTTAATGAGACACTGGGGCACCGATTCAGTCCTAGAACTTGAACCAAAATAACAGGGATTCATGTGCAGTGGTCAGAAATTTCAAGGTTCATGATTATGATTTACGGGGGGGGGGCTTGGGTGGCTTGGCATATTTTTGGGGAGCTCCAGACCCCCAAGATCCGCCTTGGCGCCGCCACTGCCGCGATTTGGGATGCATTTTCAAAGCCCTCAGAGAGCTGTTTCAATTTCAGAAAACGCAACATGTATGAACACTGAGAAAATCGAAATGGATGAGATGATACGTGTGTATCAAGATGTTCAGTATGGATCAAGATCAAGATGATCTTCTCTCGATGACTCATCGACTCAATTCAATGCGAATATCAGATGAAAATACCAAGTTCAAATCGATATACTCTACATTTGATCCCGTGTCTCACTCTCTCTCTCCTTTCGCCTCTCTGTGATATTGTTTCAATTATCTCTCCGTTTCATGATTGTTTCAATTATCCTCGTTGTCTTATTTTTCCCTGTCTTGAGCACAGTTACTGCTTCCTTTCCTTCCTTGCTGCTTTATTTTTTCTATTGTGAATGTTCTCGGTGAAAATTCTGTGTCGATTTTATTGTTCGAACATACCACTTGATTTTTGGATCTGTGCTATTTGTGCTTGTGCTTGCTATTCACTCATTTTGGTTTCTTTTGTGATTTCACGCTCTTTTATCTGCTGATTTCTCCCTTATTCTTAATAATTGTCGGTTTACCACAATAGATGATTGATGTTTGATCGTTTTACCTCAATTGATGTTTTCCGTTTTTCGCGCTTGTGTTTTACCGGCGCTATAGCAAATACGCTTTGTTGTTGTATATATATTTGATAATACAATATTTCGCTGAGCGCAATGAATTTGAAGACAAACACCGCGCAGCTCAAACGAGCAACTTATGCGCGGCGCTAGGAATATGAAACACAAACATAAGTTGTAGTTTGTACTGGTTTATTTGATGCATGGAACGACTGAATGCAGGGTATTACTCCGTTTTGAGGATATATAAGGTGTTTTAAAAGGGGTTTATGAACGCTTCTCCGACGTTTTTTTTGAGACGCCCCTCTGTCCAGCATGCTACCATCCAAGAGTACTCTACGTTTATGAATTGTTTTTTACTGATAAAGGTTTAGAATTATTTTGTGTGCGATGAAAGGTAGAAGTAAACATGGCAAAAGATCAGCGGATGTTGCGAAGATTGAGAAGGGTCAGAAACTGCTCACGAGTTTCTTCTCACCCAAGAAATTGAATCTCGTTGCCGGTGTATCTACTAAGATTTTGTCAAACCTTAGTCAGTCACGCTTGCCTAACACTAGTTTAGTGAATAGTTCTAGTGCGCATAAATGTAACAGGGGCCAATCTCAGATACAGCCTCTTTCGGAACAGTGCGATGGGAATAGTTCGGACGTCGAGTTTATCGCTGAAATCGAGCGACCCAAGTGTGAAACACCATTGAAAAGCGCTACACAAATCGTAGAGTGTGATATTGATTCACCTAGATCGCAAAGCTCTACTCAAACAATCAGTAGTCCCAAAAATGCCAGGGATTCACGGATTGTTCGTTGTCGGAGTTTTTCGTCTATGTCTTCCAGTAATGGCCTTGAGCTGAGCGTCGATGAAAGCCTTGATTGTCGCTCGTCACCCAACGATTTCAGCACTGCGCTGCAATCGCTATTTTCCAGTTGTGCACCGACAGAACCACCTACCGAACATCAGGCCTGGATGTGTGGTGTGTTGCTGAAGGATGGCTCTCCGCGTTGTAACCTGGCCAGCGAATTGTGTCAAACCCTTATCGAAGAAGATGAAGCAATAATTGAGGCGGTTGCCAGTTCTGAGGAGATAATCGCTGCCTCGGACTCCAATAATCCATACTATTTGCAGAGTTTCACTCATATTTTGGAGTCTGTATTAGCTGACGCGTCCAGCGCGCGTCTGCTTGACGAATGCGACCAGGACGTGATAGAACGCTTCACTGATTTACCGCTGCGTTCCCGCATGCTCTACGTGCGTCTGTTTCAGCGCAAAGTCAAGTGGCTGCGCGTCGACCTGCTCAACTACTCGGAGATCGGAGATCAGCCAGTGGTGACAGTTGAAGCGCTGCATCGCGTCGGCTTTGTCGACATACAACTAAACGACGTGCCCGGCGCACTGGACGTGCTCAACACGACCGAGTTGCGCCAACTGTGCCAGCGTTTGCACGTGAGCGCCGGCGGTGTGCGGAGCTCGCTGCTCGAACAACTTGGCGCACTGGGCCGGCGCCAGCGCACGCTGTTTGGCGCGAGCAGTTTGAGTGAGGTGGTGTTACAGCAGGCGCGCACGTTGGCCGGCCCCTGTGTGCGACTAGTGGACAGCGTGAGACGGGTGTTTCTGCGCATGGTGCTGCTCTACTCGATCCCGCAGTACGAAGATTTGGAGGACGCCAACCAGCGTCTGTGGTCGCTTAGCTCTGTCAGACTGGGCAAGCTGTGTTTTCCGCGTGTGGTCGTTGTGAAAGAAACGAGTGTATTCGGTTGTCGCGATGATCTTATGCGTTATGAGCAGGCTAGCGATTTGGAAGTGGGAATGCGGGAGCATATCGACAACAAGAACTGGGACGCCGCTCATACTGTGTATTTGACGGCCGAGCGACTGTACCAAGAGTGGACTGGGTGCGACACGATCAGACAGCATGACACCAGTTTGCCGGTGTTCTTGAGGAAGTACACGGCTGTGTCGTTGCTCACCTACATTCGTAATCAGGGCGTCGACATTCTTCAGCGCCGCAAGGACTACGTGGCAGCGGTGAGCCTGTTGCGAAGTCTCCTCGACGAGAGCCTCTACTTGCCGGATTATCGAGGCCGGTGGTTTGACCGACTGTCGCTGAATCTACATCAGCACATGCGACAGCCGTCAGAGGCTCGTAGTGAGCTGTTACGGGGTCTGCAGGACTCGTGGGTGCGTGCCGGACACCGGCTGGCCTTGCAACATCGTCTCGACAAGTTGCGGGTATCGTGCAAGGACGTTGACGACGTCGAGACGACGAGCACTGGGTCACAAAGTGCGCCGGTGACGGCCGCGTCGCTACCGTCGCTGGAGATCGAGGCTCGGTGTGTGACTACCAGCACACACGTCGGCGATCGCAGGCTGTTTCTCGTCGACCTGGACGACGGCGGCGGCGACGGGGCGGTATCGTGTTCTGTAGAGGAGCTGGTGCTGAGTCGGTACCGTAGCGACGGCTTCGCTCGCGGCGCTCACTGCGAGGAGCGCATGGTGAAGACGCTCTACGTGCTGCTCTTCTGGGACATATTGTATGAGGCTCGCGTTGGCGACGCGTTTCACAGCGATCTGCAAGCGGCGCCGCTCGATCTTAACTCGGACAGTTTCCACGCGCGACGGACGGCGCTGATTGATGCGCGGCTCGACGAAATCGGCGCATGTCGTTACGACGAGCGAATTGTCGCCACGTGGCAGGCCAACGAGGGCACAACTAGTCTGGCACATTGGGACGTGTTCCGCGACGTACAGCACGCGCAGAGTTTGGCGCGCTGCATGGGAGCGCATCTTCTGCGAGCAGTATGTCAACGCTTTGCCGTAGATCACAGGTTGGTGCGGGTCGCAAGTACATTGTTCTCGATAAGATCTCGAGTATGTACACATTCGTGTGTACGCTGGTTATTTGTAGCGGTTTGCAGCATATATATTGTCGGTCTTATATTCAAATTTCAGAATTTTAATCGATATTGTTTGTATCTTTAAGGAGTATCTATTCTTATAACGCGTCTTAGAATTGGGTGATTCCGGGTATTAGGATGAGTTGTGTCTTTACAGGCCAACGAGTGAAGTTGCTTTTGTTGTGCGCAGGTTCCATCGCAGCGGATTTCCCGATCTAACCGTTTGGGATGAGAGCGGTGACGGCCGTTGCAAGTTTGTCGAAGTCAAGGGACCCAACGACCGACTTTCCACCAAACAGATGCTGTGGGTGGAATATTTGAATCGTCATGGTCGCGACGGTGAGATTCTCGCCGAAGTGTGCTACGTGCGAGCAGTTGGAGCCCGTCGTGCTCGCCTTCGAACATACGTGGATCGACAGAAGCACGATCCTGCTGGACAGAAATGGCAGGGAGGGGTATCGCCCACGAAGCGTCCGAGAAAATCACGCACAAATTCCACCCTGAACAGCCCAACGAGAGAGTCCCCGCCGTCAAAAGCGACCACATGCAGTCAGAAGCAGCGTGGTGGAGCAGGGCGTCGCAGCTCCAGGAATAAGAGTGCGTCGCTGGACATCCAAGATAATGATGATAGTGATTTTGTTTCATGAGCTTACCCAGCTCAGCGTTACGAGTTCCTCCGACTTAGTCGTATTTCAATAACTTGTTCGAACGTATCTATAGCGAGAAGTTTGAATTCTGCGACGTCAGCGGACAAGTTTCCTGATGTGGCGCTTACAGCAGCGGTACAATTAGCATGTGGAGTGATTTTGATTACAAATAGCCTCCGGCAAACCCGCGTGATCACGAATGTGTGGCAACCCATATTACTCGAGTTAAGATTGCTGCAGTGCAGATACAAGCATTCGATGGTTTTGATATTTGCTTCCACGCGAGTGTGGGCGATTTCCTATGCCATTTTATTGTATTTTTACACATTCATTTTGTCTGTTTATATTGAACAAATGTATATGAGAGATTACAGTGTATTAAACCGTCCACAGCAAGATATTGCTGGACACGTCTAACGAACAGCCTGACAATCAGAGCCGTTGCGAGGACTTATGGGCCCACCGAAGGCAACACCTCGGGCCCCCATTATAAATAAAGTACCAAATAATGAATTTATTTATTAGACAATCACAATACAAGCTCAGGTGAAAACATTTGAGCAAACAGGTAAAGGCTATACATACTAAATATGATAAAATATCAAACGTGAAGCAACGGGGCACTCGGCCGGGGGGCGATTGCTACGGCTCTGCTGACAATGGTCAATACAATGATTTAAAGACGATATAACGACCCGATATGTTACAAGGCAAACTATACCGACATGAGTCGATATGACAAAACAAGACTAGACGTTTTGTGTTGCATTGCTGGAAATATTTCGCGCGTATATCAGCCGGTCGTTCAATCGGTGATCGACAAAATTCCAGATAATGGTCGCGTCATGTGTGGCCTGGATGACGCCGCAACAACCTGCCAACACAGCATATCTGGATTAGACCGATCAGAAGCACACGTCAAGTATAAATGCGAGCCCACTGAAACAGCTCCGAGAAGCTGCTCGGTGTGGTGTTGTTTGACTGTATTTGTCCACTGTTTTGTGGTTGTTCTGAATAACAGAACCGGGCGCAGACACATGCCTGAACGCCCGCTGATTGCGTTTCAAGATTCGCTGACATTATGTTTGGGCCCGCGAGGAGCCCGGAAAAAATTGCCCACAAAAGACTGACAGTCAATTGCAGGCTGGTAAACAGAGCAACAATAAAAGAAAGCTCGTATCACAACTGAAGCTTTCAGTGAGCAACACTCACAAAACACCGCCAATTTTTTTGTGCCGTACAATATTGTAGGCTTTTTGTGGTTATTCTTGAAAATAATACATAACGAAACTCTGGATTGACGCTTTCCCTTGAGTAGCAAACTCCAATATCACTTGGAAACTTTCTCAACAGCACGCATCACACTCCGGCAAACAGCCGAGACCACACAACACAAGGACTTGCCGAACACGCAGTACCGCACAGTCTATCCATTCTCACAGCACGAGCGCACGCAGCGATCCACGAATACCACAACCCCCTGCAAACGCAGTACAGCGCTAACATCAACGCAATGTACAAATGGAAGTTGAGCGCACACACACAGCACACACAAGCGCACATACACACACACCCATCATACCGCAAGTTTACCAAATATAGCCTTGTCATAGCCGAATCATACCAGTGAACTACACAACAAACACATCAGACAGGACATTACATGTCAGAGCTATTGCCGCACGCACATACACGCCCAAATTTGTACTGGAAAGCAGTCCGCAGTGGAAAAACGCACATGATAGTGCGCGCGCGCGCTCACACCAACAGCCTGCAGATACAGAACGTTGCTAAACACCAAGGCCAATTTGGCAAAGACAGAAAAATAGGAGAACAAAACAGAACACAGACCGCACAAAATGAAATGATACTGCACATCGTATTAAAATATTACTCCAACAATAATTAGGAGACGCGTTTTTATGCTACACACGCCGGTTGTTAAGATCGTGACTAGACCTGAATGTCACACGAAAAACACCAACAACCACCAACACAACACACACATTCATACACATCAAGCGAAAACACGCACACACTCACTCACTCTCACACGCACACACAACGCCGTGGAAAACAGCATTTCAACGATGAGGTGCATACTAGCACATAATCACTTGTGATGATGAGCCACAGCAATAATGTCGAACGCCTACAACTACTAGCGAATGTGAACGTACCAGTGGAACAGAAGACGAGGAGTCCAACCGATTGAAAAGTCGCTCAGACAGTTACCAAATAAAAACAAACGCACCCAATAATTGACACGGTTGCCAAAAAACTGAAATTTTACACGCAAAACCAAGAAAACTTAAAGCGAAACTAACCAGACATTTAGAAAAAATTTAACACACACACGCAGACAGAAAGAAAAGAAACGCATACAGTGATCACAGATAAGCAAGGGCCGCAGCGGAGACCGGCCGGCTTAAGCACACGTCTGTACGAGAACTTGTTTGGCATCACGACCCGACGTAGACAATGATGATGCCGAGACAGAGGTGGATGTGGAGGAGGGCAGAGAGCGACCCTGAGATGCCCACGTGACCGGCGGTCGCGGCAAGAAACGCGGCTCTGGCGGCTCACTGAACATGGCGCCAGCAAACGGAGAATGACGGTCGCTGCTGCCGCGTGGCGGCGAACGAGCCTGCTGATGCCTCCTGCCTCGCTGCTGTTGTTGTTCAGCTGGATCGGCCGACGGGCGGCGCTGAGACTCAGCTGGCCGTGACTGTTGTTGCAGCGAACGAGCGGGCTTGACGGACGAGCGCGGCGGAGTCAACAGACCCAGCAACAACGGACTCAATTGGTCCACTCCACCGTGCATGTGAACCGGCATCTTCTTTGTTTGCACCATCATCTGCCGCCGAGAGAACAAGCAGTGTGTAAATCACAACATACACTACTACGCCACAAGCCTTCGACCGCACTTGAATCCAACACTACTTTGCATGTGAATGCATTCAGCATGATGAGAAACATTCGAAACGCTCACAAACACATACAGCACAAGTGCGAATTCGTAAACACATACGAATTACATTTAAATTCATCAAACGTGACAGCAATAGTTCACTGTTAATAACAAATAATACGAACCTAATGAACAAGAACACTTATGACTATCGAAGAATAGAAATGACTGAACTTCCTACGCTTGATAACACAAAAAACTACATATACTATATACGAAATACGTGTATTATGTTGAAAGGGTATTCTCTGCTTTAATTTTACAACTAAAAGGGGGGCGAAAAAATTCAACAACACTAACCGCCATTTGAAGCTAAATTCAACAGTCACATCTGGATGATCATTAAAACCTCGCAGCGCTAAATCAGATATCTGTTAGCAACAATTAATTGCACACACACAATTGCTCAACCCTAGACGACGCGATAACCACAACCGTAGACAAAAAACTGAACCAAAATTAAACCCTAATGACTAACGAACAGACTGACTAACTAACGGTTAAACCAGCAAACAAATGTAAAACAACAGTTAATGATTACATATTAACCATCAGTTCACGGATTCATATTCACATTTAATGATTGTAGCAGATAACTCACCAAAGCTTCATGTACAGACACCACAACGCATAAAAACCAATCGCACTAAGCGTCACAAGCGAACGAATTGCTGAGTGCGACGCAGTTCATGTATAGCGTATGAACACCAACCTCAGCAAATAGTTCGAAAAGAAGACATGCTATTGGCTGAGGGTGTGTCTCGAATGACAATTGTGTAAAAAAACGTATTATCGTCGACGCGAATAAATTATGAAAAAATATATATCCTTCATTATTTTAGAGCACTGAGTATTTGTACTAAACAACCGGTGGAGTTCAATAGGGCTATTGACAATGAGCTAAATACGTATATACAGTATAAATAGAAAACCTCGGTAACCGCGCGTAATTTTCGACTTAATATTGATGGAATTACCAAAAAAAAGATACAAAGCATAATAGTTACGGGATAAAGATAGTACTTTAATGAGTCAACGTTGTACTTGAATCTGTCTTGCAAAGCCACTATCTTTTCCATTACTAATACTCGTTTTGCGTTCCACACCACAGTTTCACACTTGCCTTCGTTTTGTTGACATCTCCAACCAGTCTGGGTTTGGTTGTGATTATCGTGTTCTAAAAATATTTTTGTGCCGTGTTTTATTTAGTTTGTTTGCGCATGAAAGCTTTTCTGACTAGAGGTGTGTGCGGCTCAGTCTGATGTAAGTGAATTATATTTTCTATGTATGTAATCAAGTCATTACTTAAGTTACTGATGGCTTGGCACTACTTAAGTTACTGATGGCTTACTGATACTTATGAAGTTGGATTAAAATAAATAATGAAGGAATAACAATAATATACTACTTTTCATCTATATTGTGCATTGGTTAATCCATTCGTATGATTTTCTATTCTCATTTTTGATCATCTCACCACTTCGTTCTTGCATGGTCACACTTTTTCTGTTCACTTCAATTCCTCCGTTTCCACCGTGCTCCCTCTTAAGTCCGGTGTTCCTCAAGGTTCTATTCTTAGTCCTCTCCTTTTAAATGTCTACATGTTTTCTCTTTGTCCCATCCTTAGGCGCTACTCTATTCTTTTCCATATTTATGCAGACGATATGCAAATCTATCACCCTTGCCCTTTCTCGCATCCTGATATCTTATCTGACGTACTTTCTGCTATCTCAACCTGGACCTCACGTCGACTCCTCTTGAACACTTATATATTTGACTTTATCGCTCTTCATCCTCCTCGTATTTAATTTTAATTTTTTGTATTGCTCCTCTTTTTCTCCCCTTGTCTCTGTCAGGGACTGCTAAAAATCTCGGTATTGTTTTTGACTCCTCCCTCTCCTCCTCAACTATCCAAAATATCCTTTCTACTGCTCGCACTTCTCGCTTGATTCTTCTCTCGCTTTATCCCATCCGTCCCTGTCTCGATCAGCCCTCTGCAATCAAGCTTGTTCATTCTCTTATCTTCTCCAGACTCGACTACTGCAGCTCACTCCACTTCATCTGTCCTAATTCTTCTCTAAAAATTCTTCAGCGCGTAATATATTAGTCCTGTCGTTTTGTTTTGCATCCTATCTTCTGTCGCCATACTTCTCCTTTTCTGTTCAAATTCCATTTTCTTCCTATTAAATCGCGCATTTATTTCAAAATCTGCTGCATAATCTTCAAACTCTCACATGCTCCTAATCAACCTTTATATCTTTTGATCTGCTCTCTCTCTTCTAATCACACTTCCCGTTATTCTGCTGCTCTATGCTGTCCTCGCGCTCTCAATGAATCTGCCTGGTCTTCTAAATCCTTCTCGTTCTACGGTCCTCGAATATAACTCGCTCCCTTCTCATATCACCTCGCTCATGTATCGATCTTTTATCTCTTCTCTACGTAACCATCTTTTCGATATTTCCTTTGATCCCGTGACTTCTCGACATTCCTTGACGCCTTTTACCTCTCTCTGATGTATGTGTGGGCGCGAATGCATGTATGCTTGCGTTTATCCTACACTGTACATTTCACTCACTCATCATTGTGTTCATGAATCATCAATCACTCTTCAATGTGCTCATCTCACTGTGTCAAGGTGTTCATCTGTGTTTATGGTATTACTTAAACTGTGTAACATTTACTCATGCATGTGTTATTCATTCTTTTTACTATTGTTTCTGTAAATAACTGTTTTAGCTTTGTCTGTTTGTTTATATTGTGTAGCTGCTGCGCGCCCGTGTATAACAAATACATAAAAAATATAAAAAATACACTGAACTGAACTGAATCTCAATTTGTCACTTTGTTTTTCTTGTATGGCAAATGCACTATTGTTTCGAATTCATTTTTGTACCATGGCTAAATTTAACTATGCCGCGAAGCTGGCTACTTGCCGTGGTGGTGGTATTCTCCAAGTGAAAATCTGCATTTTCAAAAGTGCTCTATAAAACTGTTGTTTTGCTGACATTTGATGACGCTTCCTCAATACTGGTCTTTCCAGCAGGCATGGAGTCGTGTTCGAATTTTGTTCAAGTGAAATTGTCCAGCCATTCCACCAATGTGCAAAATGTCTTTTAGTTCTTGAGGAGAGGAGGTGTGCTGTTCTGCTTTGCAAAACCGGGCGGATTGTCGTTCAATTCGACAGTGGTGACAGTCATTGCTGTATGACGTGTACTTCGGTCACTTGTTGCAATCCTTTGATGACATCACCATTGGACGTCATCACTCACATCATTATCTATATCCTAACGAATCAGCGGTGTATCCAGCGGTTTTCGTTGACGTGGTTTTTATGAGCTGCATCATGAGCGTTGTCTGCGTGGTCACCGACGGCTGATTCGTCACGCCATTTTCGGGCAGTTTCAGCCCCCTGATCAACGTGGAGAACAGTTGTAAGTGGTCTTTGACATTGCGATTCTAGTATTTAATGACCAGAGTTGGCACTGCATGAACAGCTGCAGCGTTTCATGTCTGTCGTCAACGCCTGGGAGATGGGATTTGTCTTGTGAAAGAGGGCGTGTACATGTGATTGGTATTTATGAAATGCAACATTTGGCCGTATGTGGATTTGTATGAGCGTGAGTGTATGCGGAATGCGCATTGCGTATACCCTATAAATGTCTGTTCTTTCCTTTCGAGAATGTGCAATATCTCTTGTCGAAACTCAAAGTGACATGACTGGTAACGTGTAACATTGCCTGAGTATAAGTTCCCTGACGTCATTCCTGTGACTCATCAGTCTCTCGTACTTCCTACACCCTACGTCCACTTCCTTCACACTTTACACTGCTTACGTCTTGTACTTATCCGTGGACATTACTGTGCGTGAATGCGTATATGCTTGTGTGTGTGTGTGTCTGTGTCTGTGCGCTTATGTGTGTGTGTGTGTGTGTGTGTTTCTAAGGGGAGTTAAGCAGCTAGCTGGCACAAAAGTCACATAGCTTACACCGACTGCCACTATTGCGTATGCGTATGCGTGTGCATGTGTCGTACTGTTGTGTGTGTATCTCTCTTGCTCTCTGTTTCGTTTTCACACACACACACACACACACACACACACACACACACACACACACACACACACACACACACACACACACTCACACACACACACACACACACACACACGTGAGTGTTTGCAGGCTTGCGTGTGCTATTCCATAGCAGCCGGGGCTCTTCTTGGCTAGCAGCTCATGCTCTATCTTTTCTCTTTCATTATCCTTCTCTTTATCTCTGTTCACCTCGCTTCCTCTGCCAGTCTCTCACGCCGACTCGCCCCTCTGTCTTTTCTATAGCCAGCGTTCCTCTTGGCTGTCCCTCTTGCGCTGCTCTCTCTTCGTTCGGCTGTCTTTTCGTTCTATCTGCCCCTACATCTTGCGTCGCATGCGCTCACACACATACATACACACACACACACACACACGCACACACACACGCACACACACACGCACAAGTTGGCTGCCTCCCTCCAGCTGTGTAGAGCTTCTTTTTGTCGGCGCCAACGCTGGCAGTCTCGCGCGGCACTTGTGTGTGTGTCTGGCGTTCATGCCTGTCTGTCTGTATGTCTGTCTGTGTGTGTCTGTCTGTGTGTGTGTGTGTGCGTACCACTTCTTTTGGCCCCTTTCTTTGGCATGCAGTCGTGGACGGGCACCTCCTCTGTATCTGTGTGTGTGTGTGTGTGTGTGTGTGTGTGTGTGTGTGTGTGTGTGTGTGTGTGTGTGTGTGTGTGTGTGTGTGTGTGTGTGTGTGTGTGTGTGTGTGTGTGTGTGTGTGTGTGTGTGTGTGTGTGTGTGTGTGTGTGTGTGTGTGTGTGTGTGTGTGTGTGTGTGTGTGTGTGTGTGTGTGTGTGTGTGTGTGTGTGTGTGTGTGTGTGTGTGTGTGTGTGTGTGTGTGTGTGTGTGTGTGTGTGTGTGTGTGTGTGTGTGTGTGTGTGTGTGTGTGTGTGTGTGTGTGTGTGTGTGTGTGTGTGTGTGTGTGTGTGTGTGTGTGTGTGTGTGTGTGTGTGTGTGTGTGTGTGTGTGTGTGTGTGTGTGTGTGTGTGTGTGTGTGTGTGTGTGTGTGTGTGTGTGTGTGTGTGTGTGTGTGTGTGTGTGTGTGTGTGTGTGTGTGTGTGTGTGTGTGTGTGTGTGTGTGTGTGTGTGTGTGTGTGTGTGTGTGTGTGTGTGTGTGTGTGTGTGTGTGTGTGTGTGTGTGCATCACATTCCTCATTGGCGTGCCGTCCTGTTGAGGCCAGGTGTACGTGTATGTGTGTGTGCGTGTGTGTATGTGAGAGTGTATGCATGCGTGCGCGTCCGTACGTGCTAGTGTATGCGTGTGTGTGTGTGAAGCGGTCTGCAGTGTTGGAACAGTGTGTATGTCTGTGTGTGTGTGTGTGAAGCATTAGACTGTGTCGGTGTGTGTGTGTGCGTGTGTGTGTGCCTGTCTGTTTCTGCCGTCGGAGTTGTGTGCAGTCTAACTGTTCGCCTGACCGTGTGTGTGTGTGCTTGCGTGCGCGGCCCTATTCGTGTTTCTGTGTGTTTGGGTTTGTGTGCGTGTGTGTTTATGCAGTGGTGTATTACGACAGTGGTTGAACTTGTATGTGTTCGTGAGTGTGAGTTGGTGATTCTGCTTCGTCCGGTGAGTTTGACTGCAATGCCAGTGTTCGATGCTGCTCTTTCGGCTGAATTGACGTTTTCCGGCTCATACATTCGCCTTTTTGTTGTAAGATTTTGTCTTTATTTTTGGCAGTGCTGTTGTGAGTTATCTTTTTCCGATCAACGCCACGTAGCTCTATCTTCAACCAGCTCTTCCATTCTGACGTTGGTTTTCTAGTCGTTCGGCGCGCCTTGCAAATGCTTCTTATCGTCTTTTCGTTGGTACTGTGCTTTTGTCGGCTTGTTCATCGTTGCCTTTTGCCTCGTTTGCCAGTCTCCGTTTTCCTGCTCAGTCGACTTAATGATATGGTTGTTGTTGTTGCTTTTCCGTGACTCAGCGACCAACAGCTTTCCTCAATCGTGCTAAATCAAGATCGGGCTCAATTTAGGCCCAGGCTGGCGTGCTTTGTGACGTTACTCAGTGCGCTGTTGTTTTCCTTTTCCCCACAGATAACCAGTGGAGTTTCCTTTACATCGACGTAATTCTTTTCCCGCGAGTGGCTGATTGGCTGAGATGTGCACCAAACTAATATCCACGCCTCGCTGTAGGGATTTATTGTGTGATTGACGTAGCGATTTATTGTGAGACAACCTGGGCCTGTTTTCAGCTGTTGTATTCTCAACCGACTTATAGCTGATTCAATACAACGGGCTGCGTTGGGCTTTTGCAAAACAGTCCCATAGTCTTCAGTGCTGCTTTCATGCTACTGTGTGACATCTGTTTTGGTGCACATACGTTTGCGAACCATTGACGTGTGCGTTTCTGCGTGTGTGTTTGTGTGTATGCTTGCGTACCGCACCAGCTATGCCTGTGGCTGGCGGTGAGGTGGCCATGACTCATTCGGCCGGCCGCAAGTCGTCTGTGATGGCCGTGGCTGGTGGCGCGGCCACTGGTGGCGCCACCAGCGACGAGCAATCGCTGCTGGTGGCGGCCGACTATGCCGCGGCGGCGGCAGCAGCGGCCGCCGTGCGAGGCGCTCAAACTCCTCCTGGACTCAACATCAACGTGCTGCATCATCAGGTGAGATCTCCACTCTGCCAGTTGAAAGAATGGACATTGCAGCAGCAAAGGCGTTGCTTTTGTACGTCTCTTGTTATCCTGAATATGTTGTGTCTGTGTTGGGTGAGGTTGGCACCTGCGTAATAGTCTGACAGCGTGGTAGCGTGCGTGTTATTAAGACTGAGCAAACGTACAAACACAAGGCGTGCTAACATTCAGAAGAGATCGTATCGGGGGATGGAATTTCGGGGGATTGGAATTATATTACGAGTTTGCCTGTGTATATTCGTGTTACTACATGCTGACCCATATACGTTTGTGTATATGGGTTGCACAATGTGCGTTGACATTGATTATCGCTTTACATTGGTGTGGGACTACATTTGGTTACGAGACATTCGAGCGTAGTATCGCTTTTCAATTGCAGTGTGTGCTATCACGCAGTTGGCCACCGCCCTGACTACACGTAATGCCGACCTCCAAGCTTGTCTAGACGGCGAGTTGACTTGCAAACATGCATTGCTGTTGAGAAAATGTAAATTGTTCTGTTGAAATGTGCTGGAAAACAACTAAGTGGTTTAGTGAGATGAAAAGGGAATGAGTTGATTGACTAGGAAAGTGTGGAGTGAGAGAGTTGACCTGATGGTGGTTGGTCGAGAAATTTGAGGCATACGAACTGAAGGGATATGTAAAGTTGAAGTGATCAAGGATGTTTGAAGTGAGTAATTTCGTAATATGTAATGGGCTGAGGGAATGGAGGAATGAATGATTGGAAGATCTTTAGTTGTTTGATTGCTGTGTCGTGGAAGCCATCTCGCTAGTGGCATGGAACGTCGCATTTTATAATTGACAAAATACATGTTCGGTTCTCGTAAGAGTGGTGGTCTCGAATAGCCCTCGGTATACTTGTGACTTGTTGGACAAACCCTTGACTGGGTTTTTTGGTTTCGGATTCTGAGATCTGGTTGGATAACCGTAGTTCGTTTTTACATAATTTCATTGCTGAATTGTTGTGTTGTTTGATGTCACATTTTCAGTAGTCAGAAGACTATGGTCGATTGTGAAGCCGCCATATTTCAACTGCCAATTCCTTCTGTATTGTGAACGTTTGCCTATGGGGCATCCCGAAGCCATGTCATGTCGTTTGGCGGACGTTTTGTGACTACCGTGTGCATGTGGGTGTATGAACGTACGCTAGGACGCGACGTTGTTCGGCATCGGCAGCGGCGGCACCGGTGGCAGCGTCGGTAGCAGCGGCGGCGGAGTATCCAGTCGTCAGTCCTCGCCGCCCGTGCTCAACCTGTCTCCTGGCCTTAACCCGGTGACGATGGACACCCGCCAACGGCTCTCGCCTGCCGACTACGATACTTCGGCAACGGGTACACACACACACACACAGACACACACACACACACACACACACACACACACACACACACACACACACACACACTGGCTTCGACAGCGAGTCAGCCTCGCGGTAGCCCGCGGCAACACGGCAGCCTTAACGATGACCTAGCCCACGGTATGTTATACGTTGTGTGTTTGGCCTTTAAATATATTGTTGTTTGAAAAAAAAACACACACACACACACACACACGTCGAACACACACATTCTGTAGTTGCATGGTCGCAGGCAAACAATACTCAACAGACTTAAGCGCATTAAGTAATGGCGCTCAGCAAGCCAAGCAAGCGTTTAACGTTGGTGGAGAATACAATAAAGTGCTTGCATATCCATTTGTTTGTGTACGTTAGATTGTTCGTGCAATTTTCTGTACCAAATGCATGTGTATTTATTCGTTTCTCCGATATAGACAGGAAAGTGGAGGTCGACTCTGATGTGTTCAATACTGAACGAATGTTTATGATTGGGAGTGCTTGGTATTTCAAATAGTTACCTTATTTTCCTTGGTGGATAGAATATTGTGTGACCTGGCTCGTGAGATCATGCGGTTGAGATCATACTCATAGTGTAGTGAACAACAATGTCAGCGCTTCACGTTGCTTTTCACTGTCGATAAATCCTGCTGGGGACTGTGGACTTGAGTCTGGGGATGTTTTCGTGGAGCTGTTTGCGTCTTCGTGAAAGCCTGTTTTTCTTCTCTGGTGCCGAATAATTTGCGCACACACACACACGCACACACACACACACACACACACACACACACACACACACACACACACACACGCACACACACGCACACACACACACACACGCACACACACACACACACGCACACACACACACACACACACACTCACGTTGGCCGACAGGGAAGTTCAGTGCACCCGCTGTATACCCATTCACCTGTTGTGCTGGGGCTTTGTGGCGCGCACTCGAACTTGTGTATGCGTCGCCACGGTGCAGTTGTGCGTGCTGGCGAGCGCGTACGTAAGCCTTATCGACATCCTTCGCCGCAGGGCGCCGACGGGCCTGCGTGTTTGTCCGACTAAAAATTTGGCCCGAGGTGAGCGAGCGAGAGGGTGGTGTTAGTGGTGTCGTGAGGGGACCAACCACTGGCTGGCCACTACGAAATACTCTTGGAGTCGGTTCCCACAGCTTCTACTGGAACTGTTTGTCACGTGTTCGACGCTCGGGGCGCGGTTTCCACATATTCGTGTGTGTGTGTGCTTCGTGTTTGTGTGGTGTTCATTGTAGATTCATGAGTTGTTGACTGCTCCGTGGTGCGGGAGAGGGAGGCAATCCACAGACTCATCTTCACTTCACCCATTTCAATACAACGCCAACTCTTCCACTGCCTGAACACAAGCGTGAATTTCGCTAAAACAGTCATTTTCGCTGCTATTTTCTGCGTTTGATCTGGCTACCACTATCTTCAAGTCAGTCTCGGTTGTGTGTCGATCAACTACGTAATTATCTGGTGCCCTTCACTAGGCCGATGATCAACGAGAATAAGTTAAGTTTGAACGTTTCAGGTGTCATAGAGGGCATCTACACCTGGTGCACTTCCATTTTATAATGCTGTCGAATGATACGGCCCAATAATATGGTTGATACTGGTGGAAATCTTCTCACAAATATTTGTCTCTCCTCAGGTCTCAGTAGATTTTTCGGACCTTTACAATATAAAACAAATTCTCGAGTCTTCAGAAAGCTTACTTGCTCTCGGATCTATGCGCTGACTCACGTACATCTACTTCATGCTGGTTTCCGACAGTTGGGTCCGATTAGACGTCGGTCAGGGGAAGCTTGGAATATTCAGTGATCTCAGACGCAGTTGTGGTATTGTATCGCATCACTCCTGCGTAAACCCCTCTGTCACTCATCCCCCTATTTTTCCTTGCCTCGGGCGATTGTAAATCGGATATCGTCCTATATACCAGCGGAGTCTGCATGTGTCTGAACGTAGACAGCATTCCTGAGTAAGATTGCAAGATTATCTGGAATTGTGAACGTTCGGTAGGCTTCTAGTCACGTTGCAGGTTCTTGTCATCAATAATTGGCAGTTATCTGGGTTTTAACGTCGTTGTTCTGCTATCAGTAGTTTTTTCTTTTCTCAACTATCGTCGGTCAAATATTTAAAATTAAAATGAATATAAATTGTCAAACGCAGGTACACATTTTGTGCTCTTTTTATCTTGACTCCACATATCTGTGTCCTATTCGTCTCCACCTATAAATTACAGTCACTCATCGAAGACGTGAAGGTTGGAAACTTTGAAATGAATTTTATATGCTTGGTTTCGTATGTTTTTTACCTTTTGTCTTGTATCTATATAGTATGGAGTCTGTGGTGTTTTTGTGTGTGTGTTGTATATGAATTTTGTTTTTGTGTGTGCTGAATTATCATAGCGTATTCACGTGCTCCTTTCATTTGCCATATGCACACATAATAACGTGGGGTGTGCCTAGAGTCGTTCTGCCCGTTGCTTGTGTGTGCATAATGACTCCGTCGAATGTCGGGCGTATTTCCACTCTCAGCCTCTACTCACTTATACACACACATACACCGCCTTATCCCATCTCTCCTAAACTCTTTCCTCCCACTATGCTGTGCTTGCCAGATAGTGCCATTGGCCATTTGCCTTCTCTATCTTGGTTTTCTCGTGCGCTCCTCCCTCGTCAAATTTTACACTTCTCTCTCTCTTCCACCGCCGTGCCCCGCCTTGCGTGTCTGCTCGTGTGTGTGTATGTGTGTGTGTGTATCAGCGACGAACATCTTTGTGCCATCCAGCCTGTTTCTCAAGGACATCGCTGCCTGCCTATGTGTGTGTGTGTGTTGGCGGGTGTGTATATATCGTGTGTGACGCCTCTCTATATAGTATGTTGTTTTCTGAGAGGATATCACTCCACTCTATACCTTCCAAATGGGTGAAACAACTTTTCTAATTTTTCACCTCCTAACTTTTTTCTCTCCAATATTCGTAGGCGTTTGTCACTTTGAATCGGGTGTTGAAGTGTGGTCACGAGTTAATTGTTAACTTCCTATCGTTTCAGATATCACCTGCAATATGTCGAATGTTTCTTCATTGCAGCTTCTTCATCCTTTCTTCCATTCATAAGTCATACTTTCCCGAATGTTGTTCTACTGTGCATTTGCCGCGGCAGTACGAAGCCCAGCATTCACCGTGTGTCACTGTGCTACTTCTACTTCATTTTCTGTGCTTAATTCTACTTCATTTTCTCTTTGCATAATTTGCATGACTTGTGGCATTGTGCAGGCGGAAGTGTGGGAGTTCGATTTGCGCAGGGCACACCCGCACGTGTAGTGCTTGGTCGGCTTCACGAAACCCTGTGTTGCGAGAAGCCCACGGCATTGAATCCCGTCACATGGTGTCGCCGGGTTTTGCGCACAAATGCTGCTGGCTGCATTATGCGCTTAGTTATTGTGTGCGTTTGTACCTGCTTGTCAATACACGCGCAATCATCTACCATACCAACTAGCACGCACTGCTTGTAGGTAGTATTTGTGTGGAAAATCTAAATTGTAAATTTGCCGCGGCAGTACGAAGCCCAGCATTCATCGTGTGTATGTCTGTGTATTCATGCGTAAAGCGAAATAGACATTCATTTGCATTTGCTTCTTGCTTCCACACCCCGTAATCTGGTACCGTCTGACGTCTGCATGCGGCCATACATTTGGGTATGCGCAGACGCACTTGTATGTCTACGCAGTGTACACCTGGTAGTTGGAAGGACCGTGGTCGACACCGGGCCCTCTTCATTCTCAGCTTCTCTGTCTCTTTCCCATGCACTGTCTTTTGTTCTTTTGTTCATTTTCTGGCGTGGCTTTGCTCTTCCTGAATATGCCTCCCTCCCTCTCCCATTGTCCCATTGTGTTCCTCGCCGTCTGCTCTTCCTTCCTGTCTGCCCCTTTAGTCGGGATAGTTAGTATGTGTGTATGTATGTGTGTGTGTGTGTGTTAATCAGCTGATTCTATCTCCTGTTCTCTTGTCGTTGGCGAATCTCTTCGACATCCTGCTGCAACTCCAGTTTTTGTTGAAATGTTGTATACGGTGTAATGTATTGTACTGATGGACATTGCTAGCTCTGCATGTCATTTCGCGCTGTGCAACCGATCATGTAGATTCGGAGAATGCAGAGTCATATTGCAGACACCGATGTAGGATAGGAGCGAAGATTTCCCGTTAACTTTACTGCCATTTTCCGGACGCATTGTCATCGTTTTGCATTTTTTTCTCCTTCTCATGTACGTTTTCCCATATCAAAGCTGCATGCATAATGTACGCTTACAATTTGTCGTTTACGACCCGCTTGATAATTACTGCTGTATACAATCGTTATTGTCGTTTTGTTCTGTCAAAATGCATGGTAAACGTATTTTGTTAAGCTATTTCACTTGTTTTCATGTCCTATTTTTTATTATCGCTTCAAGTTTATAGACGGACAGACCAGGTCAACGTTTTCAGTAGTTTTGAATTGCTCAGCAATGGCGGTGTGATACTAATCTGTGGTAGGTTGGGAGGCGGCATTCGAGTAGCTTCCTTCACGACGTTGGGCTTATATTGAAAGTCGGAAAAACGATGTGTCCACATCTCCCCCTCTCTATATCTGTCTCTCTGAGCATGTTTGTGTATTTTCAGCAGCTTGCTCTACAGGCTTCTATGTATGTTCTCTGTAGAAGTATTTCAAGTATTAGATCTGGTTAGGTGGATATGTAAGATGTGTGGTTCTGCACATATCTTCCGTGGACGACGTTATAGCCAATCAGGTTAACCACAATGAACATGATGAAATGTACTGGACATCGTCATGTGTCTTTTCTGCCTGCGGCTGCCGGAGTGATATGGGCCACCTTGCTCGATCGCTTTCGAGATCATCAGATCTTTCGATCACCTGGACATCCAGGTGTTGCTCAGCATCACTGTTGTCCTTGGCTCCTGTATTCTACCGACCGCTCACTGTGTGTGGGTTCCTCGTTTCCTTTTCGTCACCACAACTCTCTTTCTATACCGGTCTCTCGCTCTCGCGCTACCTCGCGCGCACGTCAATTCATTGAGGTGTGTCGTCATTCAGACTGATACGGCGTATATGCATGCATGTGTGTGTTTGTGCGTGTGTGTGGGACTGGCTTTTGTCGAGGTCAAACTAGTCCTCTCACTGGGACACTGTCAGTCCAGCTCAGCTGACCAGAAGAATGTCGTTCACTATGCATACTTCCTTATGTACCACTGATTGTATGCATACTTGCTGCGTAAAGCCACAATTCCTATGTACACAGACACAGTCAAATACACGCATGCACCGACATTGCCGCTGTAGTTTACTCAACGCTTGAATGCATATCCTT